>JAODAL010024454.1:0-60548 GCA_025379985.1 Phyllomedusa bahiana | reverse complement strand
AAACGTGAATCGTAGCAATTCAGTCAAGGCTGAGCTTGTAAGCAAAGAACACCAAGTTTTCATTGGCCCGTTTGGGAAGGACTATTATTTGAAAGGAAAATGAAAGTCTATTTTATCTGTAGGAAGGTCTCTCAATTACAGTGGCGCATGGACCCTGGATCTGAATGAAGATTGGTGCAACCCGGGGGACCCCCATCGTTTTTTCCTTGAATAAAACCCCAAGTGTAAATTTTCTTTCTATAAATAGTCCAATATAAACCAAAAAGGAGCAAAAATGAAATAACTTGGCTAAAAATTATCCCCGGGCGCATCCCACTTCTTTTTCGGGGTTTTATCTTTTTTGGTTCACAAAAAGGGGGGTTGTCCACTACAAGGATTGCTGCTTAGTTAAAGATCTTGCAAAAACAAGTCACTTTGCAATATGTTCCATTAACAGTGTCCTCCCTATTCCAAGTTTTCCCCTCTTATTTTTGGCTGCAAAACCCCTAGGTCGCTATAGCAAGACGGTTTGGATCTTCCTGATGGGTACCAGCACGGGTTTCTATAGCTACAGACCTTTCAATTCTTTTGAAAGGCTTTCAGCACGGGTTTGCTATACACAGCCCTTTAACTCTCCTGAAAAAGGGGTTTCCAGCCGTTTGCTATACTACAGCCCTGTTCCATCCTCCTGATAGGTTTGCCACACTTTTTTCTATGCTACAGACCTGTTAATCTCTTAATGGCTGCCAGCACTGTTGCAAGCTACAGCCGTTAAATTTTCTCTCCTGATAGGGTACCAGCACGGGTTTTCATAGCACAGACCTTGTTCAATCCCTTATGATGGGGTCCAGCACGGTTGCTATGCTACAGACAAAAAAAATAATAAAATACTTGAATTTTGCAGCATAAAAAAATACTGCAAAAAAAACAAATCCCTACCTAAGATGTAACCTTTTTTTTGGATCCCTTTTAAAAAAAAAAGGGGTGTCAATGGCGGCCTCCCCTGTTTGGAAAAATACAACCTCCCATCAGCCCACTGTTTTAAATTATACAAATACATGAGGGGTTTTTTAGTTTCCCCAAAATGGGGCGCCCGTTTGACACCTGTGCTTTAAAATATGTCAAGTATACATTACCCCAAAAAATATCATAGAAAAACTACTATCCCTATCAAAACGACATTACCTTATCATTGATCAGGTACCGTCCCAAAAAAAAAGGCCCAAACCTCAATTGCTCAGCGATGTCTACCCCTTATTTATATATAAAAACAATTAAATCTCTTAAAATGGTTGAAATTTGAAACTAATAGGGGGTAAAATTGTGGTTTTTGCCCCCAGAGAAAAACACTGATGAAAAGCTACAGCGGATCACAAAATGTAACAAATGAAAGAATACACATTAAGCCCCCCAAAATGTATACAGAGTCAATACGGTACCCCTATTATTTAGTCACAAATTGCCTTTTATCTCAAAATTGTGAAAAGCCCAAAAAATGGCTCCGCGATTATAAATATGCGACACAAAAGGGTTTTCAGTTACTGCCTCCTAGACAAGATAATCAAAAGAGAAAGGGAGACAGTTTTTGCTGTTCCCCAAAAAAAGCAGTATAATTACAATCTCTACATAGGTACGCAAAGAAAAAAAAATATGATCATTGACCTTAATCCAGTGGACAATACCCATCAATGATAAGGGAATGTAGGTTTATTGATAGGGAAGTAGTTTTTATGATAGTTTTTGGGTAATGATATCTTTGACATATTTTAAAGGACTAAAAAGGTTACATTTTGCTATAGCTACAGACCTGGTGTCTCCAACATTTGTCACGCGGACAGTAAGGCCAGTAAAAACCCTACACACGCCCCTAATTAAAAAATGAAACCGCAAAATAGGAGGTGAGTGAATTGATGTAGTGAACAACCCCTTAAAAAGACCTCCTGCACTTCAAAGCCACAAGATGGGAACGGGGAGAGGACAGAGGAGACTCGTGTCAAACACAGAAACAACCAGCAGCACCTGCAACGTCAGGAGACAGATAACATGAATATTATCAAAGTAACAGAAAAAGCTTACCGCTACTGATGCTGGTTGTGGGTTTTTGGCCCCATGATGGCGGTGCATGTAGCCTCCCGATTTTTTTAGGAACGGACTAATCCAAAAGGGGGGAATACATCTTTTTAAAGATGTTTATAAACGGTGATTTTAATCTTTTCACCCATTTTTCCAAAAATTTTTATGCTGATAAAAATTTTTTCCTTAATTTTTGGTACACTGAGTATATTTTTATATGCTTTTTAAAATTATAGCGGCAGAGAACCCACCCCTGTTAAGAATCAAGTTTAAAATTCCCAAAGAAGTTAATCCTTAATGGGTTATTTAGGAAGTAATAAAAAGCTATAGGGGAAACGAAAAGGGCAAAACACCCCTATCTGAAAAAGCGGGTGTAAAGTTTGAAAAATCACCAAAATGCTGAAGCTTCCTGGGGTCTTTATGAACTTGAGCTTTTTTTCTCTCCATAGACTTTCTATTGGATTTTAGCCGGGGGATTGGCGGCATTCTACAGTTTTTTTCTTCTCCCCCGAAACCAATGGAGGGTTTCCTTGGCCGGGGTTTGGGATCATTGTCTTCCTCAAATTTTAAACCCTTATTTAATGGTCATCATTCTGGGAGATGGCAGCAATTTTTATCAAGATTTGTTCTGACATTTTTTCCATTATCCTTCCCTTCAATTATATGAAAGTTTTCCAGTGCCCTTTTGGGGATATAACACCCACACCCCACCCTATTTTTCCCCCCATTCATAATCCACTGTTTGGTGGGTTTGGGGTATATCGGAGCCTTTTGGCCTTCAAAAATGTTGTGTTTTATGGCATCCAAAACTTAAAATTTTGGGCCTTTTCTGAAAGACATATTGTCTCATATTTCACGGGTTGTCTAAATTGTTGTTGAGAAAGTTTAAAAAGTCTTACATGCTTTTTTTCAGCATTGGGGTCTTTCATGGTGAGTGTGCGACAGGCCATGGAGGGTGAGCTTTTGATAGGCCATGAAAGGGGGACATGATACATCATGGAGGCCGATGCTTTACGTATTTTTCTTTGAACCAATTGACCCGTTTTCCCAGGGGCTTTCTGGGTCTCCCAGGTGGTCTTTGGGTCTTTGACAACTCCTTGATAAAAGACGATGGTTTTACTACCTATTTTTTTTTGTCTGTCGTTTTTTTGTGCCACTTATTAAAGCTAGGGGCAGCCATCCCGTTGTCGTCAACTGCCTGGGTTTTGGGGAGGCAAGTGGCAGGGGCCCAATTTGAGGGCCTAACGTTTGACCTCCTTTGGCCTTCGTTCATCGTTCTGGGGGTCCCCGACAATTCCATTCTGTGTATACCTTTTAATTTTTTTAATGGTCTTTCTTTTTTGGGATTTTTTTTGTCTTTAGTCTTGTATGAGATTTGTCTCATAAAATATTATTCGAATGTATTATTTGAAGGGTTTAGTTCTGGGGGGTCGTTCCATTGGTTGTCCTCTTCCTTTTTTTGTTCCCTTCCATACATTTTTGAAAAGGGTATCCCCTTTATGTATGGTATCTGGAAAGCCTAAATTGGGCCCTTTTGATTTTAATCCTTTTTGAACTGTACATTTATTTTGGCAGAATTTGAGTCATTGCTTTTTTAATCCAATATAGTTGGGACTAAAAACTATAATTTTTCCAAGGTATTTCTGGACTACATTGGCCTTTTTTGCTTTACTTTGGGGGAAAGATGTTTAATATTTGTATGTCCCAAGTTTTTTTTATGAACATTACTTATTAAAAAATTTTTTTTTTCAACTAACCCGTTATTTACTTCTGTCCCCCAAACATGGAAAATAAATTGATTTTTTAGTAAGGGTGCGTTTTTTCAGAAGTGTTCTTTTCCTTTCTTTTCTTTGTAAAGTGATGTTTGTTAAAATAAAAAAAATAGCCCGGGGGGGCTTTTGCTAGGAAAGAACCCCTGACTGGTATGCTCTCCAGAAGACCACCAAATGGGCCGGAAGAGTATCAAACAGTACCCCCAAATCGGCTCAATCAAAAAATCTTTTAATAAAAATATTTAAAAAAAAAGGGGTTCAAGTTTCCTATGTCTATAACATGGGTCAATTTTGTAGGGGAAACCCCTTTTCAAAAAATATTTCCTGATGGAAACTATCCTTTTGGGGGTTATACAAAAGGTGTGTATTTTTACTGATCGTCTATAATTCCTTTTCAACATCAAAACCCATTTTTGGCATCTGGGAGCTTTTAGGGTTTTTGTTCAATCGTGGATTTTAACGGGGAAAGCAAGCTAGATTCCATTTTAAAATCCCTTTGAATCTTACGCCATTTATTTGAAAGGACTGTAGTTGAACGGGGACTATAGCACCCGGTCTTTTACACCATGGGGTTTCAAAAACCCCTTGGGCAAAAAAAAAGAATGGACATGGGGATTTTTTTAAACTGATCCTAAATTTTTTCCCGGTAGGATGACTCGGGGTTTGACGGGCTGTGGAGTCGGGGGTGGGTGGGATCGGAGTCTGTGCCTATTTTGCAAGAGTGGGAGTCTCATAAAATGGCCAACTCCCAAAAATAATAAAAAATTGGTCTTTTTAGTTCGATGCATGCAATGAGAAAGAGGAATTGGGTCCCGGTGCTGCCCCCCCATATTTTCGCCCATACATGAGGATGAATTGTGACGGAGCGGGAAAAAGCGCGCCCGGGGGAAAATTTTGGGCCCACAAACAATTTGCAAAATTTTCATTGCTTTCAAAGAATAACGATCAACCATTCACAGACCCGATGTGGCTGAGGCAATTTCCTTTATACCCTGACATTGTTAAGATGTTGCCCCTTTGGTCCCGTTTGCCCCCCCCCCCAAATTATTTTAGGAGGCCGTTCTCAGCCTGGAAAACTGATCAGATGTGGGTCATGTGCAGGATTGGTGTAGGGAAATTTCTATTTTTCAGAACAAATTCAGAGACTCCCAAATGTTCCTGCAGTGTTCTGCATATTACAATTTTTTTGGTGTTTAAGTCAATCCAAAAAATTTTTTTACACTGACAAGAAAAAATGGTAAAAATGGTTTGAACTTGTGCCCTTTCAGGCTCCATATCACATCCACTACAGCTTTGTCATGGGCTACTGTAAATTTTATATACAGTCATCTTCTATCTTTACAAAAATTTTGATTGCAAGTATTTAGCATTGTTTAGTTCTCAGTTTTTTTCCTGTAACTGCTTGTTACTTTTTTTCTCCAAAAAATCAAAATGTTAATTTTTTTATTTTGTTAGTTTTTGGGGAAATCCACCTTTTTTTTTCAGTTCTGCTGAACCCTTGGGGGTCTAATCAGATTAAAGCATTCTTGATAAAATCTGATCCCGGGTCCTTCTACACATTCCAATTTGGTGCAGACTGTTTGGATACAAATCAGCTTTTTCTTTAACTCCCCCAGGGTTTCAAAAGATCAAAACATTGTTCCTTTTGCCCAGTGCTGCCCCTTAAAAAGCTTGATTTTGACATAAAGGGGATAAACACCCTATGTTCCATTTTACTACAGAAAAAGTTACCATTTAAACTTTCGCCGTGATGGGGGATTTCAGGAGTCGGGGTTTTGGGAAATTGAGGAGTGGGGGCTTTGGCTTTCCGACTCCACACCCCGGTTAGCAACCCCATGTCTAAATTAGAGGGAAAAAATACTTCTTTAAAGAAAAAAATCAAAAAGTATCGCCTTGAAATTGCCAAAAAATAAAATGTAGAAAATAAATCCTATTTTTGGGGGCATTGCTAAACTAGGGAAAGTAAGAGAAATATTTATGTCAAATTTTTAAATCCTTGGGTTCACCCCGAGAGAGGGTTCTGAGGGCCAAATTTACGTCAATTTAAAAACCCAAAAATGTACTGTAATTGTATTGAATCTTGTTGCTTCCCTACAATGCCATGTAGGCATAGGTTATTAGTGAACGACTTCATGGTTGGCTCCCAAAATTTCCTCTTATTCCCGTCATGGGAGTCTTCTGCCGCCCCGGATCCCATAAATTTAAAAAAATCCTGGGCCCCAGATGTGATGGGGACCGGGCTTGGTATCTTAAGCAGACCCATTTACAACAAAACTAAAATTTTTGAATAGCCCAAAACTCTGTTTGCAATTATTAAGGTTGAATGCTCAATGACTTTTCCCCCTCCCTTTATAACTGGGCAGCTTTTATCACGGATGGGTGGCACCTTGTACAAAAGTGTGAAGGGTGAATACCCTAAAGCAGAGGAATTGCATGTAACTCTTCATTTTTGGTAGTCCTCCCCGTTTAGAATAAAAGCCCATTAATGTTTTTTTTCTATTATGCAAAAAAAAATTTTAAAAAAGTTTTTTTAAAAAAATTTTTTTTTAAGTTTAAATATAAATTATATAAATATATATATATATAAATATAAATTTTAATATATATATATAATATTATAAAAAAAAAAAAAAAAAAATAAATAATACGGGGCCATTCCCAACAAAAACATTTTTCCCCGACTTACATTTTGTCACCAAAGTTACAAGCGGAGATTTTGGGTGGCAGGGCGACCCTTGGTATTTTCCATGTTCCCCAGCGATAGTAGCTGTGGAAAAAAAAAAAAAAAAAATTGCCAGCATGCCACACAGTTTTTAACGAGAGGTAAAAAATAAGGTGAAATCTTCTTAAAAAGGGGCACAGACAACAAAAAAAGTAAAAAAAACCCTTTCCCCCTGCACTATCCAAAATGTAAAAAAAAAAACCTTTTGTACTGGATTTACTTTTAAATAAATATACCTTTTTTGCTGACTTACATACAAATTCAACTTTTAAAAACAAACCTACATCCCCCATCCTTTTCGTAAAACCCCGGGGCTGCCTGTATATATTTTTTTTCTTTTTTTTTTTTTTTTTTTTCAATTACTACTAAAAAAATTACCTTAAAATTTTTTGGTCTCTCTACATAACTCATTTTTTTAAAACTCATTCTGAACCCGTCCTGTCATTGAAAGAACCAGGTTTGTTAGCCCCTTACGTTTTTGTGCGGATTTCTACGGGCTCGAGACCCCTAAGTTTTAAACCAAAAGAACGGCTGGAGTAAGAAAAATTTTTTAGGGGTTTTTTTCGGGTCCCGGGGCTACAGGGAAAGTTTGGGTTACTTTGAGTTTTTTTTAGGGGGGGAATTTAAGAGGACAAGGGAATATTAGAAAACCCCGGGGGAAAAAACGCATTATTCAATCAAGCCAATGTCTACCGGGAACTAGACACTTAAACAATTTTCCAAACTGCAAAAAAAATCATGTAGCCCATCGGGCAGAAGAGTGTTTCATCCCCAGATAAACATGTTACCGCGGTGATGGTTTTTCTCATTTTGGGAAATTTCCGGGCCCCAGCCCCCCCTCTCGCTGGATGAACATGTGTTCTGTCTTTTGTACATAAACCCCTACAAGACGCATTTAAATTATTTGCTTTTTGTTAAAAGGAGTTTTTTCCCGTGCTGCGGGGCTCCCAGGCCTGAAAAGGGAAAGGGGCCTGCTGAAATTTTTGGTCTGCCCTTTCAAGGACTGAACCCTCATTTTACCCTCCAAAACCCAAAACCTCTAGTAATTAGCCTAAAGTACTGGGTAACGACAACAATCCGGGAAAGACTGTTTTTCCCCTTTTTTCATCATGCTTTTTTTTTTTTCCAAAATTAAAGATTTTGTTTACTTTGGGGATTTCCCCCCTACAAACAATTTGTTTTTTTGCACAAAGGGAAGTTACCACACGTTTAAAAAAAGCTCTAATTGTAAAATTTAATGTTTCTCCAAAGAAGGAAAAAAGTAGGGGGAGCATCCGGGCCCCCAAAATCAAATTTTATCTCAATCTATCTACCCTCATACCCCTTTTCTACCCATCCCCTACTATAAATCCATTTTCTCCTATCTCATATCTTGTCCCCTATCTTTTCTATCCCATATCAAACACTATCTATCTATCTATTTTATCTATTTTATCTTTTTATCCATCTTTTCTATCTCATTTCTACCATCCATCTATCTACCCTCCTATCTATCTATCCCCCATATCTTTTCTTTTTCTATCTTTCTATCAAATCTATCTATCATCTATCCCCATACTACCCCAAAATCTCATATTTTTTTTCTATCTATCTCATTCAAATCTATCTCATATCTCTCTATCTCATATCTCTGTCTCTATCTATCTATCCCATATCTATCTATCTATCAAATTCTTCTGACTATCTATCTATCCATCTTTTCTATCTCAAAACCACCACCCATCAAATTCAATCTCCTATCTACTATCTCATATCTATCACTATCTTATCTCATACTATCTATCTATCTATCTATCTATCTATCTATCTCATATTTTCTATCTATCTATCTATCTCATATCTATCTATCTACCACCCCACCCTACCCAAATCCCTATCTATCTATCATCTATCTCCTATCATCTATCTCATATCTATCTCATATCATCTACCCTATCTATCTATCTATCCTATCTACCTATCATCACCCTATTTTTCCCTCATATCTTTTCAATCTCATATCTACTATTTTATCTCATATCTATCTATCTATCTCATACAACTTCTCATATCAATCTATCTATTTTCATTCTATCTATCTCATATCTATCATCTATCTCATATCTATCTATCTATCTCTAATCTATCTATCAAATCTCATATCTATCTATCTCAAAATCTTCTATCTCATATCTATCTATCCAATTATCTATCTATCTATCTCTTTATCATTTTACCCTCATATCTACTATCTATCCATATCTATCTTTTATATCCATATCTATCTATCTCATATCTACCCTATCTCTTATCTATCTACTATCTCATTTTCTATCTTTTCATCTAAATATCTATCATCTATCTATCAAATCATCTATCTCATATCTATCTATCTATCAAATTTCTATCTATCTCATTTTCTTTTAAAATCTATCTCATATCTATCTATCTATCATCTATCTATCCATATCTACTATCTCATACTATCTACCCTATCACCCTCAAATCTATCTATCTATTTTAATCTACTATTCATATCTGTCTGTCGGTCTCTATCTGTTTTTCAAATCTACCCTTTATCTACTATCTATCTCATATCTATCTATCAAATTTTCATATCTATCTATCTATCTATCTATCTTTTCCTCATATATATCTATCTATCTATCTATCAATCTATTTTCAAAACATCTATCTAATCTACTATTTTCAATTTTCTTCTGTTTTGTCTCTGTCTGTCATCTTTTCTTTCTTTATCAAATCCCCCAAAAACCCCAACAACCCATCTATTTTATATTCTATCTATTTTCATACTATATCTATCTATCACCCAAATCATCTCTTTATCGGCCCTGGTCTCTGTTATCTTTTCATCTTTTCTATCTATCTTTTCAAATCTATAATTTCTACCCTATCTTTTCTATTTTATCCCATATCTATCTATCTATCTATCTATCTTTTCTTCTATCTAATCTATCTATCTCATATCTATTTTATTATCTATATATCTATCTATCTCATATCTATCTATCTTTTCTATCATCTATCACTATCCTATCTATTTTTCTTTTCTATCATCTCATATCTATCTATCAATCTATCTATCTCATATCAAATCAAACTATCTAATCAAATCTATCCATATTTTGTCTGTCTGTCCCCCTATCTGTATTCAAAATCTATCTTTATCTATCTATTTTATCTCAAAACCTATCTATCTATTTTCCTATCTATCTATCTATCTATCATCTACTCATATTTTCCTACCCTATCTATCTATCTACTCAATCTATCAATCTAATCACCCAATCTCATGTCTGTCGCCCCTGTCTCTGTCTGTCATCTATCAAATCTTTATCTATCTCAAACTATCTATTATCTATTATATATCTATCTATCTCAAATCTATCTATCTATCAAACTATCAAACTAGTTTAACCTATCTCATACCCCCCCCCCCTGTCTGTCTCTGTCTATTTTCTATCTATCTATCTATCTATCTATCTACCCCCATATCTATCTACTACCCCATATCTATCATCTTTTTCTATCTATCTATCTATCCCTATCTATCTATCTATCTATCTATCCCTATCTACTATCTACCCTATCTTTCTATCTATCTCATAATATCTGTCTATCTATCTATCTATCTACAAATCAATCATCTCATACTGTTTTGTCTTCATCAAACTATCTTCTTTATCTATCTTTATCTATCATCTATCTATCTATCTATCTATCTATCTATCTCATATTTTATCTATCTATCTACCCCCATATCTATCTACCCCTTTCCCATATCTATCTATCAACCCTTATCTATCTATCTATCCCAAATCTATCTATCTATCTATCTAAATATCTTTCTATCTACTCATATCTATCTTCTTTTCTATCAATCTAATCTATCAATCTCATATTTTGTCTGCCCTGCTATCTACCCAAAATTTTTTTATCTATCTACAAATCTATCTATCTTATCTTTTCTATCTATCTATCTACTATCTCATATTTTTCCTATCTACCCTCAAATCTATCTATTTTATTTTTATCTATCCCATAATCTATCTATCTATCTATCTATCTATCCCCATATTTTTAATCTATCTATCTACTATCCCAATCTATCTATCTATCTTCTTTTCAAATCTATCAAATCAAATCCCAAACTATCTTTTCTATCTATTTTATTTTTCCATTCTATCTACCCTATCTATCTATCTATCTATCTACCCCATATCAAATCTATCTCTCATATCTACCCTATCTATCTACCCTCATACCCAAACTATCTCAAAACTACAAATCCCATATCTAAATATATACACTCACCGGCCACTTTATTAGGTACACCATGCTAGTAACGGGTTGGACCCCCTTTTTTCCTTCCCGAACTGCCTCAATTCTTTGGGGGCATAGATTCAAAAAAGGGTTGCAAACGATGCTCAATTGGTAAACCCAAGGGCCCCAAAAGAGGCCCAAAAAAATATTCCCCCCCCCATGAAACCACCACCACCAGCCTGAAAAACCCTTGAAAACAAGGCAGGGTGGATCCATGCTTTCATGTTGTTGACGCCAAATTCCTTTACCCTACCATCCGAATGTGGGAGCAGAAATCGAGACTCATCATACCAGGCAACGTTTTTTTCCAATCTTTTACTGTCCCAAAAAAGATGAGGGTTGGGGGAAATTGGGAGCCTCAAATTTCCTGTTCTTTTCTGAAAGGGGTGGCACCCGGGGTGGTCTTCTGCTGCTGTAGCCCATCTGCCTCAAAGTTCGGGCCCTAAATGTGGGGTTCAGAGATGCCTTCTACTAAACCCTTTGGTTTTTAACGGGTGGCTAATTTTAGCACTGTTTGCCTTCTATCACTCGAACTTTGTCCCCGCCCATTCCCCCTTTGACCTCTGGCATCAACAAGGGATTTCCCGCCCACAGGACTGCCGCTCACTGGAAAGTTTTTTTCTTTTCGGGGGGATTTCTGTAAACCCCCCAGAGGGTGGTTTGCTGAAAAACCCAGGAAAAATCAGGTTTCTAAATACTCAGACCAGCCCCTTTTGGCACCAAACCATGCCACGTTCCCAAAAGGGACTCAAATCACCTTTTTTTCCCCCTACTGAAGCCGGTTTTTTTAAAATGCAGGAGAATTTTCTTTTACCCATTTTCCCACATGCCTAAAAAGCACTGATTGCCGCCATGTGATTGGACTGATTAAAATTTAAATGTTTTAAAACAGTTGGACAGGTGTACCTAATAAAAGGGGGCCGGGGGAGTGTATCTATCACTCATTTCCTTTTCTATCTCATATCAATCCTTTTTTTTCTATTTTATCTGTCTGTCCTTTTCTGTCCCGTCCTATCTATCTACATTTCCTTGCCCAAAAATATTCGGACCCCCTTTAACTTTTCAACCTTTTGCCACATTTAGGGTTCAAACTAAAATATAAAAAAATTTTAATTTTTTTTGTGAAGAATCAACACAAGTGGGGCACAAATTTTGAAGTGGAACAAATTTTTGGATATTTTAAAAATTTTTTAAAAAACAAAAATTTAAAAATGGGCGTGCAATATTATTCGGCCCCCTTAAATTAAAGGGGTTTGCCACATGTAATGTTGACATGGATCCCCAAAATGGGGGATTTAATCACTTTTTAAATATTGTATTACAAAAAGGAAGCTTTAGGCTACACATTGCTCATCTGCCTTATTTTTCCCGACAGTTTTACATTTAAAACGACCAGGAAAAAGACGGACTGACTGGCCAAGCTTGCATGTTTTCATTTCTTTTTGATGACAGGAACATAAGGAGCTTTCAAGGGGTTTTGGAGAAAAGTGCAGTTTTGAGCTGTATCTGTATCGAGAATCCACTGGTTGAAATTTAAATTTTTTAGTAAACTTTGCTTCCTGCTCCCCTTTTTCACCTCCCCCTCCTCTCACCCGTGACTTAGCATGCTTTGTTTATCTTCTCTCCTGACCATAAGAGGTAAGGGGAAATCACTTTCTGGAAAACCCCTTTTAAAACTTTTTTATGCCACCTTTTTCTGCGATTACAGCTCAAGTCCCTTGGGGTAGCTCTATTGGGGGGGTTTTGTAAAAATGGGGGGGAAGGGGGAGGGGGGTAAACTTTGGGATTCTTTTTGGGGCACAGCTGGGTTTCAGTGAGGTTGGATGGAAGCGTTTGTGAAAAAACGGGGTTTTCCCTCTTGGGGTTTGGGTTTGGGGGGGGGTTTTTGTTGAACAGCTGGAGTTTTAGTGGGGGTTGGAGGGAGGGGTTTTTTGTGGCGGGTTTGGGCTCAGTGGGTTTTGGGAAATGGGGGAAGCTTTTTGGTTGAACCGCGGAGCTCAGGGGGTTTTGGGTTGGAGGAGGTTTGTAAACAGCTGGAGTCAGTGGGGTTTGGATGGAAAAGCTTTTTGGGGCCAGCGGGGAGCCCCTTGGGGTTTTGGGTTTGGAATGCGTTTTTAAAACAGTTTGGAGCTAAATTTGAGGTTGGATGGAGAGCGTTTTTCTAAACAGCTGGAGTCAGGAGGTTGGATGGAGAGGGTTTGTAGCAGCTGGGTCAGTGGGTTGGAAGGGAGGAGCGTTTGTGAACAGCTAAAAATCAGGGGTTTTTTGGATGGAGAGCTTTTTGTGAAGCTGGACCCCAAATTTGGGGTTTTGGGATGGAGAGCGTTTTGAGCAGCGGGAGCTAAATTTGAGGTTGGAGGGGAGGGTTTGTAACAGCTGGAGTTCAGTGAGGTTGGATGGAGAGGTTTGGGAACACGGGTTTTTAGCTCTTTCCACAGATTCCCTTTGGGGTTTCAGGTCTGGACTGTGATTTGGCCCATTCAAACACCTGGAACGGTTTTTTTGGGGAAACCCCCTTTTCCATTGTAGATTTTGCTTTAAACGTTTTTTTTTTGGGGTCATTGTCTTGTTGGAAGAAAAATTTCCCCGCCCCCCAGTTCGGGTCTTTTGCAATTTTCCCCAAAGGGTTTTCTTCCAGAATTGTCCGGGAATTTTGGTCTCCCACCCTTCCCATCAATTTTAACCATCTTCCCCTGCCCCCTTTTTAAAGGGAAAAAGCCCAAAACCATGAAGGGCTGCCCCCACCTTTGGTTTGGAACCAGGGGGAATGGGGGGTTACAAGGGGATGAGTTGGTTTTTCTTTTACCCAAAAAAAATCGGTTTTTATTGGCCCCAAAAATTTTGGGATTTTGGTTTCCTCTGAGCAGAGCCCCTTCTTCCACATTTTTGGTGTCCCCAGGCGGCCCCTTTTTCCACATTTTTGGTGTCCCCCCAGGGGGCCCCTTTTCCCTTTTCCCCCCCCAGGGGTTTTTGGTGTCTCCAGGGGGCCCCTTCTTGCCCCCAGGGTTTGGTTTGTCTCCCAGGCGGCCCCTTCTTCCACATGTTTGGTGTCCCCCCCCTTCCCAGGGGCCCCACCCCCTTCTTCCACATTTTTGGGGGGGTTCTTCCCAGGGGCCCCGGGGACCCTTTTTTCTTCCCCTTTCTTTGTTTGGTGTCTCCCAGGGGCTTGTGGAAAATTTAAAAACCAGATTTTTTAAATGGATTTTTTTGGAAAAATTGGCTTCTTCTTCCCCTTTTTCCAAAAGGGGGCCCAGATTTGTGCAGTGTCGACTGTTTTTTTGGCCCTTTATGGACAGACTCTCCCCCCTAAACTGTAGATCTCTGCAGTTCTTTCCGAGTAAACCCATGGGCCTCTTGGCTCATCTCTGATCATTCTTCCCCTTGTTTGAGATAAAATTTTTTAGGGGGACGGGGGGGTTTTGGGTAGATTTGCGGGGTGGCCCTGATACTCCTTCCATTTAAATTATGATCGGTTGCACAGGGCTCCTTGGGTTTTATATTTTGGGGAAAAATTCTTTTTGTACCCAAACCCGGTTTTTTAAAACTTCCCTCAAAACAGTATCCGGGGCCCTTGCCTGGTGTGTTCCTTGGTCTTCTTGATGCTCCCCTGCCTTTAAAACCCAGAACCCTGAGACTTTTACAGAGCTTTTTCATTTATACGGAGACTTGATTTAACCCAGGTGGATTATTTTATCTTCTTTCATTCTTTTAGGAAAAATTTTGGATCTTTTCGGGAAAATCCTCCCCTGAACTTTGGAGTGAGTTTGCTGCATTGAAAGAAAAAGGGGACCGAAAAATTATTGAAAAGGCCCCACTTTCAATTTTTTATTTTTTACAAAATTTTAAAAATTTACCCAAAAAATTTTTCTTTCCCACTTCACAATTGTTGTCCCTTGTTTTGATTCTTCACAAAAAAAAAAAATTAAAAATTTTTTATGTTTGTCTAAAAACCTGAAATGTGGCAAAAAAGGGTTTAAAAATTTAAGTGGGCCGAATACTTTTTTTATTTTTTCAATCCTTATCTATTTTATCCCATTCTTTTTTTCTAATTTAACCATCTAGCTAATTGTTTATGTAATAGCAAAACCCTTTCCCATCTTTTGTCTTTTTCATTTTATTTATCTGTTTTTCTATTTCTTATCTATGTAATCTATATTCTATCTGTCTAGTGTATGTCAGATCTATCTTTCTATATATGTATCTATCTTATATATGTATCTTATAGCTTTTAAACAACCTCTACCTATTTAGCCCCTTTTAAAATATACATGTTTTTTTTTAATTATATTAATTACCCTGGGATTGTACTATATAAAGATTTTAATTCATTTCCCTCGTTAATCCCCTAGTTTACTAGACCTTAATCTTTTTATTAAAAAAAAAAACGAGATCTGTAGCTGAGGGAAATTTTTTATCCCGATAAAAAAAAAGCCACTTTAAGCAAACACAAAGCAAGCATGCAATTTTAGATTTTTTCCTGAGTAAAATCTGTTAAGTTGGATATACCAATTTATCCACGTTTGCTTCCTTTGCTTCGCCTCTTGAAAGTGCCTCACAGTGATCCCATTCTTTTACTAGTGTTGTGTAATTCCCAATTTTAGCCATATATATTTTTTATTATACATTTTTCATATTTTTTCCTTAGAAGTTGGCTTACATTAAAATGTATTTTATATTTAGGTTACAATTTTCTCCTGCATACGGCTATAACACGAAAATGCAAAAATTCTGTGTTAAATTAGGTCCCATATGCAAATTAGTCTACAGATTTACCTCCATTAGCCTCACAGGGATCCAATACTTTTACTAAATTAACAGTGCTGTATGTTTCCTAGTTTAAACATTTTATTTTTTTATTATACATTTTTAGTTTTTTTTTTTTCCAGAAGTTGGCTTACCATAAAAAGTCTTTAATATTTAGGTTGCAATTTTCACCCTCATTTTTTTTTGTTGCAAAAGTCCCAAAACACAGTTTTAATGTAGGTACAATATACCAATTTGTTCACAGTTTTGCCTCCCTTGCTTCGTCCTTGAGTCCCTCACAGTGGTTCCATACTTTTACTAAATTAACAGTGCTGTATATTTCCCAGCTTCAAATAATAAATGTGTATATATATATATATATATATATATATATATATATATATATATATATATATATATATATATATATATATATAATTATACATGTTTGCATTTAAAAAAAAAAAAAGTTGGTTGACTCTTTAATCTCGAGGTTTCGATTTTCTCCCGTATATTTTTATGTTGCAAAGGTTCAAAAACGGGTTTAATTTAGGTTATCATAAGTATCCTCTGTCCACAGATTTGCCTCTTTTACTCCTTCAGTGGCTATCATAATGTTCCCATACTTTTACTAAATTATTAGTGCTGTATTTTTCCTAACATCGCTTTGGAATTTCTCTTTTATTTCAATTCCAATTTTTTCTTGCATTCTTTTAATTTTTAATTTTTTAAATTTAAGTTTCGATCTGATATAGCAATTTGTTCACAGATTTGCTTCCCTTTGACTCACCCTTGGGAGGGCCACACTGTGGTCCCATACTTTTATTAAATTACCGGTGCTGCATATTTCCCAATTTTACATGACAATTTTTGTAATAATTCGATTAGGATTTTTCCTGCATACAATTATTATGCAAAAGCCAAAAAAACTCATTGTTATTTTGGTTCGATATACCAATTTTTCTGCCGATTTGCCTCTGTTGCCTTGCTCTTGAGGGGACCTCACAAAAATCAGATACTTCTACTAAACTAATGGTGCTGTATATTTGCCAATTTTCAGCAAAAATTTCTGTTACATTTTGGTTATGATTTTTTTTTCTTGGTGCAGTTATTTTCCAAAAGTCCAAAAATACATTTTGTATTTTGTTTCCCCAAATCCCCAATTTTTTCCACATTTTTTTAAAAGGGGCCCCCCCCATGGACCCCAAATTTTTAAAAATGAATTAAGGGTTGGCTCTAAATATTTAGTTTTAAACCCCAAGGGATTTTTTTTTTTTTAAAACTTTTTTAAAATTTTTTTTTTAAAGAATTGGGTAAACCCTTTAAAAAAAACTCCTTAATATTTAGGTACAGTCTTCTCCCACATATTTCTATAATTCAAAAGTCCCAAAAACACAGTTTTCATTTTGGTCTGTTATACACATTTGCAAACAGATTTTTTCCCTTTGGTTTTTTTTAACCCCAAAAGGAAGGGGCATGAAAGTAGTCCCATACTTGTACTAAATTAGCAGGGCTGTAAATTTTTAAAATTTTTACTTTAAAAATTTTCTGTTTTTTTTTTTTGGTTACTTTTTTTTTTCCCCTTGCTTAATACTATTATGTATTTGTACAAAATTTTTGGGTTAATTTTCGGAAGCTGGTTTATTTAAAAAAATTTTTTAAAATATTTGAATGTTTCTTTTCCCCTCCAACATTTTTATGATGCTAAAGTCCAAAAACAGGGTTTAGGGTTTATATACCAATTTATCCCCCAAAATTTTCCTTGCCCTTGGAGAGCTTTTAAATTTCCCTTTTACAAAAATTTTTACCGGCTGTAAAATTTCCCCCAATTTTTTTACCCATTTTTATTCTTTTTTTTTTTTCTTTTTTTTTGGCAAAAGGCAAATCCACTTTAAAATTTCGTCGCTATCTTTTTTAATAATTTCTAAAAAAACTTTTTTTGTTTTTTTGGGCCCCCAATTTAAATTTTATATCACACTTTTTTTATTAGGGTATGTTCTCACAAAAATTTTTTTAAAAGGGGGGGTTAAAATTTTTTTTTTGGGGCATTTTTTAACCCTTTGGAACAAAAACCCTTTTGGGTATTTTTCCACACGGCATCTTTTGCGCTGAAATACGTTTTTAAAGGCCACCCCCCCGAATTACAGTAAAATTATAGCATTTTTTTGAGTGCTTTTTGTTTTTAAAAAAAGCGTATTTCCCCGACATTCCCTGTGTCCCCGGGAAAAAAGAATGCCCGGGCCCTTTTTCTCCACCTGGTCCCTTCCCTTTCCGGGGGGGGGGGGGGGGGGAGGGGACATGAATGGGGTTTGGCACAGAGCGCTTTAGAATTTAATTTGCTGACCCCCGGGGTACTTCAAAAACCACCGGGCGTATAGCGGCACGTGCAGAAACTTTCCCGATATACGGGGGGTTTAAAAAGCCTCCCCCCCTTTAAGCAGTTTTCAAAGCAGCCCCTCATTTTTTTCCTTTGTAAAATAAACGCCCCGGGTCTTTTCACACAACCCCGTTTTTTAACAGGGGGTTTTTCCCTTACCTGTTTTTTAGGGCCGATTTCACTCGGGGAAAATTTTAAAATTTCATTGTAAATTTCTTGAGGCGTTTTTTTGCGAGTAAAAACCCCCATAGAAACAATGGCGGAGCGGATTTTTGGTGCGTAATATGCCGCAAAACCCCCTTTTAAACACTTTTAAATTAAAAAATACTCCTCTACCCCCTAAAAAATTTCCCCGCCTTTAACCCAAAACCCCACCTTTTAAAGCAATTTCTTCTGGGGAATTTTCTAAACCCAAATTAGGGGTCCCCCCAGCGGTTTCCCTCCCCCTTTGTTATTTAAGGGGGCCAAAAGTTTAAACTTAAATAAAAGGGGGGGGACCATTAGCTAAGTCATTTGCATTGGAAGATTGGTGGAGAGCTGCTGTCTCGACCTCCAGACATTCAAAAACCTGTTTTTAAACCTTCCCCAAAACTGCCCAAAGAAAAAACATTTCCGTTGGTATCTTACCCCGGTCCGTACTGCACAAAATGTTTAAAGGGGCCCTCGCCCTAAGATTTTTCTGGAGGAAATGTGACCCACCCGGCTCCCTCCACATATTTGAGGGGCCCCTTGGCCCCAAATAGCTAGAGGACTCTGGTCAGATGTTGAACGGCTCATACAGGAATTATACCACTCCCGATTTATACTCTCACAAGAGCTAGCCTTTAAATGGGAAATTTTTTTCCTATGGGGCATACCTTTTTCTTACCCCAAAAGGTTTTAAAAACATATTCTCATACTTTCCCCCTCTTCCATAGCCCACATTGGAAAAACATCATCCCTCTAAATTTTTTTCAAAACTCATAAATAGAATAAAAAAACCCCAAATTGCAAAAGCAAAATCTGTCTAATAATTCCACCTCATCTAGGCCCCCCAAAAGGGGGTTCCCAAAGGCGAATCTGGTCGAAACCCCCCCACATAGCTTTCATAAAATTTTCCCTTTTTTTCTTTTTTTAATTTAAATCAAGTCCAGTCCCGGGGGATTCACCCCAGAGGGGTTTTTTTTAAATACCCTCTGTCCCCTCTAACTAATTTTCCCTTTGGGTGGTCACAAAATTGTTTTTTGACATTTTTCTGAAACTTTTAAAGTGTATCTAGCGTTTTAAACATCATGGCCAAATTTTCCCCATTGTTTCCCAATTTTTCCCTTTTTATCAAACCCGTTGTTTAAAGATTGAATATGTTTTCTGGTTTTTTTTAATTTTTGGAAAAAAACCAAAAAAAAATTTTGAATCATTAAAAAACAAAATACTCTTCTAATCAGGCATATTTTGAAGCCTAAAGGGTTTCAAAATTTAAAACATAAACCTTTAAATAAAAATTAAGATTGGAAAGGAAATCATTCTTTAGAGAAATTTAAATTTTTGCTGAGCCCCCCGCGCTTTTTGTGGCCTTCGGGTTTGTTTTTTTGTCCCCTTTTTCCCGCGAAAATTTTAAAGTCCCTTGGTATTTTTTTAAAACTTTGCATTTTCATGAATTTTTGGGGGAACGTCCTTTAAAGGGGGAGATAAACCCTTTTTAAATGCGACTGAATTTTCACACCAGCTTTGAAGATCTATGTGAAGACCACACATTTTTCTTCACCCCTCAGATAAAAAAAAAATTTCAAAGAAAGGAGCCTGGGGTTTTCTATGAGGAATAGAAACCTTTTTGTCTTAAAAAGGGAAGGGCCACCCCGGGTTTAACAGGACTCCTTAAAAACTCCACATGGCGGGTTCTGTTTTTTTTTTCAGAAAGCCTCGGCTTCTCTGTACATGTTGTAAATCGTTTAGTAATATCTGGGGCTGGATGAGCATACCAAGGCAATGCAGTTACACTGTGGTAGGCATTTGGAGGCACATTAAATATTTTGTTTTTATCCTATGCCATCTTGGGCAATAAATCTTGCCTCTTTTTAAGTGCCCATCCATTTTGGGGGTTTTTCTGCACATTTTCCCCCTATATTTTTTTGCATGATTCATTTAATCAAACCAGCAAAAATGGAATATCTTGTAATTAGAACGAGGGCTTTTTTTTTTTTTTAATCCCGAAAACTGGTCCTATTATCACCTAATTTTAAGATTTCTTGGCAAGGTTGTAACCTCGAATGACTGAGCGCTTCTGTGGAACACGGTTTTTAAGGGAAAAATTTTAAAGGTGAACACTTTTTTTTTAAAGCTTTTTTAATACGACGAACCCACAAACTTTTTTTAATCCAATCCCCCTGGCTTTAAAGGGGAAAAAAAATAAAAGTCCCACATATTCAGTCCCTTAAAAAAAGTTTTGGGGCCACCCCCTATTAATCTTAAAAACATTTTTAGTTCTAAATATTTGGGTTTTGCAACAGCCTTTTAATTTGATATATCCCAATAACTAAATTTTCACCTTTTGGTTTGTAAAAAAAAAACCTCAATTTTTTAAACCGAAATATTTTCTGTGTCCCCTCATTTTTTGATATATAAACAAAATTTAAAAAGGCCTGGTGCAAAAAACCCAAAATTTAGAACTAAAAATGATTTTAGATTAAAAGGGGGGCCCAAAAATTTTTTCAAAATGACTGTTTTGTTTTTAATCCAAAGCCATCTACCTCACCGAGAAGGCTTTTGTGGCGGTAGCCGGGCCCGAAGTGGGCCCCTTTGTTTTTAAGGCCCCAAACGTTTTTTTGCCCGGTGCACTTCAGAACTTTGATTTAGGTCTTAGATTGTCAGCTATAATATTGGAGCTGGGCAGACATTAGGATTTTGGGTTGTTAATGCAAATGGGGGATATTTACTAAGCAAATTTCACCAAAATAAATGTAGATCGTCATGAGCCAAAGCTTAGCTGTGTTTGGCTTTTTTTTTTTTTTTTTACATCTATCCTGAAAAAGCGTCTAAAAAGAGGAATTGTGAAATGCAAATATTGGAGCAAAATATGAGGAGGGAAAATGGGACTAACACGCCTAGATATCGGCACCACATACCGAAGCTCACTCCTACATTTACACTTCTGGCACTGCCCCCGGGGTACAATATTACCACAATATTGTGGTTGTTGTATCTTGAAACCACACTCACTTTACAATGTCACGGACACTGCTGATCTGTGGCAGATGTGATTGATAGAAGATCCAACCAATTATCTTGAATTTTTTATTTTCCCTCTGTATTAGTGTAGCGCATGCAGTGATTGGTGGTCTAGTAGTGCCGCTCTTCATTTTCAAGATCCTTTAAAACATCAATATTCTGCAGATGTAATAAGTCCTGATTGACGCGTTTAAGGTGCCGATGTGCCCTTACTCATAGAATGAAGTTTTTTACCTTTACCTATTCTCGTGCAACATTTTTTCCTCAAATGATTTGCTTCTCTCTGGATGGGGAAAAGATGATGAAGTGAACTGGGTTTTTAAAATTTTTGGTTTCCTTAAGCACCTCACTAATAATGTAAAAACTTTACAGGGCATGTATACCCAAATTACATAGAGAGGTGTTAAGGACCACCCCTCACTGCATGCACCTCACTAATCATGTAAGAGCAGTACGGGGCATGTTGTACCGCACTGTACTGTAGAGAGGGGCTACTAGAACACCACTCACCGCATGCACCTCACTACCACCTGCAAGAGCAGTACCGGACCTGTCGTACCGCACTGTACTGTAGAGAGGCACTACTAGACCCCCCAATCACTGCATGCACCCCCCACTAATACATGTAAGAGCATATAGGAACATAAGAAACCCGCACTGTACTGTAGTGAGGCACTATAGACAACCAACCAATCATGCTGCACCTAAAACTAATACATGATAAGAGCAGTACAGGGCATGTAGTACTGCATTGTACTGAGAGAGACGCTACTAAAACTTGCCAATCACGCATGCACCTCACTAATACATGTAAGAAGCAGTAACAGGACATGTAGTACCGCACTGTACTGTAGAAGAGCTTCTAGACCACCAATCACTGCATGCACCTCATTAATACATGTAAGAGCAGTACAGGACAGTAGTAACTGCACTGTACTTTAGAGGAGGATCTACTAGACCACCAAGCACTGCATGTACTACACTAATACATGTAAGAGCAGTACAGGACATGTAGTACTGCACTGTACTGTAGAGAGGAGCCACTAGACTGCCCATCCCTGAATGCACTTCACTAATAACATGAAAAGAGCAGAAACAGACATGATAATTTAACCGCACTGACTTTTAGAGAGGCTACTAGACCACCAAATCACTGCATGCACCTCACTAACACATGTAAGAGCAGTACAGGGAAATGAAGAAACTGCACTGTACTGTAGAGGGGAGCCACTAGACTGCCATCCCTGCATGCACCTCACTAATACATGTAAAAGCAGAAACAGGAAATGTAGTACCTCACTGTACTGTAGAGAGACGCTACTAACTGCCAATCACTGCATGCACCCACTAATACATGTAAGAGCATACAAAACATCCCAGTACCGCACTGTACTGTAGAGAGGCGCTATAGACCCCCCAATTACTGCATCCCACCACACAAAAGACATGTAAGAGCAGTAAAGGGCATGTAGTACTGCATTGTACCTGTAGAGAGGACTATAGACCAGCAATCACTGCATGCACCTCACTAATACCATGTAAGAGCAGAAACCAGGACCATGTAGTCCCCGCACTGTACTGTAGAGAGGCGCTATAGACCAACCAATCACTTGCATGTATCTCACTAATACATGTAAGAGCAGAAACAGACAATGTAGTACTGCACTGTACTGTAGAGAGGAGCTATAGACCAGCAATCACTGCATGCACTGTACTAAAAAACATGTAAGAGCAGAAACGGGACATGTAGTACCGCACTGTACTGTAGAGAGGCGCTATAGACCACCAATCACTGCATGTCCCCCTCACTAATACATGTAAGAGCAGTACAGGACATGTAGTACCACACTGTACTGTAGAGACGCCGCTATAGACCCCCAAAATCACTGCATGCACCTCACTAATACATGTAAGAGCAGTACAGGACATGTAGTACCCGCACTGTAACTGTAGAGAGGCGCTATAGACCACCAATCACTGCATTGCACCTCACTAATACATGTAAGAGCAGTAAAAGGGCATGTAGAAACGCACTGTACTGTAGAGAGGCGCTAAAGACCACCAATCACGGCATGCACCTAAACAAATTTACATGTAAGAGCAGTACAGGGAAATGTAGTACCCACACTGTAACTGTAGAAGGCGCTATAGACCACTAATCACTGCATGCACCTCACTAATACATGTAAGAGCATACAGGACATGTGTACCAGCACTGTACTGTAAGAGGCCTATATAGACCCCCAAAATCACTTGCATGCACCTCACTAATACATTAAGAGCAGTACAGGCATGTAGTACCGCACCTGAAACTGAAAGAAGAGGCGCTATAGACCACCAATCACTGCATGCACCTCACTAATACATTTTAAGAGCAGAAAACAGGGCATGTAGTTACCGCACTGTACTGTAGAGAGGCGCTATAGACCACCAATCACTGCATGCACCTCACTAATACATGTAAGAGCAGTACAGGACATGTAGTACCGCACTGTACTGTAGAGAGGCGCTACTAGACCGCCAATCACTGCATGCACCTCACTAATACATGTAAGAGCAGTACAGGACATGAAATACCGCACTGTACTGTAGAGAGGAGCTACTAGACCACCAATTACTATATGCACCTCACTAATACATGTAAGAGCAGTACAGGACATGCAGTACCGCACTATCTTGTTTTCCATCGCTGTGTTACACGAGGGAGCGCTGTCTCCATTTCTTTCTTTTACTTTCCATAAATGCACTAATATTACGGGGTGTGCTAGTCTGACCTATGCTATTTATAAGTATTGCAGTGTATTGTGCAATTGACTGCATGTTCAAGCCCCCTCTGTGGACTGTCAGTTAATGTAAAATAAATTATTTCAGAAAAGAAATGAAAACAAACGTTAAATTATGAAACCCCTTTTTTTCTAAAAATAAAATAAAAAATAGCTTGCCCATTTCCAGGTTCATATCACCCTTTGGTGTCACAGGAGCCATTTTTCTATTGGATTCATACTGTGGAGTGGCAGGTCATTCACTTTCCTGATGTGTCCTTATCCTGTTTTTCCCAAATTGGAGCTGCCTTTTAGTGATTTTCTGGATCACTGCAAAAACAACAATGTCTCACTTGGCGGCGACCGGTGCCGTTTTTTCTCCCCCTTCACATTTGCAAATTAAACCTGCAGGAGTCCTGGGCATAGAGCTTGGCACTACCTGGCACAAGCAGCTTATTATTCTGCATACAACGGTTCACATTTTTCATTATTCACAATTAAGGGTATTTACTTTTATATAAAAATTGGATCATTCATTGGAAACACTGACATCCTATCCAACCAAACAGGACATGGACCAAGCTTCTCCAAGTAATGAATGTGCTCGGAACAGTATAAAGTCAGCAATTACAAAAAGTGGTGATTTTACGACTGCACCGGAGGATCGTGGAAGCCCAGGGCCGGAGCTGTGCAATTAGGGTGATTCATATTCATTCCCTTCAATTTTACTAATAGCTGGTATTGATTGGGTTATTATGTTGGCACCAAAAATGCTGAACTGATGCTTATTGCTTATATTGTTTTTTTTAAGATCCTTACAGTTAAGGATTTCAATACTACTCACATACAGTGCTCTCTCAAGTTACAATGGCCCCAGGGTACAATATTTTCATGCAATGATCTTTCCTTGGACATTGTATATTGAATATAGTTTCAAGATAATGTGTTCCAGAGACAGATCCAGACAATTATCATGAACATTTTAGTTGTAAAACCTCTGTATTACTGCGGTGCATGCAATGATTGGCGGTCTATAGAACCTCTCTTCAGTACAGTCCGGTATGACATGTCCTGTACTGCTCTTATATGCATTAGTAGAGTACATGCAGTGATTGGTGGTCTATAGCACCTCTCTACAGTACAGTACGATACTACATGTCCTATACTGCTCTTACATGCATTAGTAGAGTACATGCAGTGATTGGCAGTCTAGTAGCTCCTCTCTACAGTACAGTGCGGTACTACATGTCCTGTACTGCTCTTACATGTATTAGTGAGGTGCATGCAGTGATTTGTGGTCTAGCAGCCTCTCTACTGTAAAGTGTGGTACTACATGTCCTGTACTGGTCTTATATGTATTAGTGAGGTGCATGCAGTGATTGGTGGTCTAGTAGCGCCTCTCTACAGTACAGTGCAGTACTACATGTCCTGTACTGCTCTTACATGTATTAGTAAGGGACATACAGTGGTTGGCAGTCTGTAGCACCTCTCTACAGTACAGTGAAATGCTAGATGTCCTGTACTGCTCTTACATGTATTAGTGCAGTGCATGCAGTGACTGTCAGTCTAGTAACCTCTCTACAGTACAGGACAGTACTACATGTTCTGTACAGCTCTTAACTTTATTATTGAAGTGCATGCAGTGATTGGCGGTCTAGTAGTGCCTCTCTACAGTACGAAGCAGTACTACATGTCCTGTACTGCTCTTACATGTATTAGTGAGGTGCATGCAGTGACTGACAGTCTAGTAGCGCCTCTCTAAAGTACAGTGCGGTTTTACATGTCCTGTACTTCTCTTACATGTATTCGTGCAGTGAATGTACTATATGATATTTTAGAGCATGAGTGCCCTAATTTAGTTGTGATTTTAAAAAATAAGTACATGTATCGATAAGAACATTAAAAATTGCATACAGAAGTGAATTACACTGATTATCTTGCGACAGTGGCATCTGTTGGAGAGTATGTTAGGCAACAAGGGAAAAGTCAGGAAAATGGGCAAGTGTAAGGATCTGAGGGACTAAGTAAAGAGCCCAAATTGTGTTGTGTGGATATCTGGGTCAGAGCTTCTCTAAAATATGTCTTATAGGGTGTTTCCAGTATGCAGTGGTTCGTAGTCCAAGGAAGGGCAACTGGTAAACTGGTAACCCAATGGTAACCCAATGCTCATTGATGTGTGGGGATTGAAGGCTAACCCATCTGGACCGATCCCACAGAAAAGTACTGTAGCACAAATTGCTGAAAAAGTTAAAAGGGTTTTCCAGATATTTTAAAAACCTCCCTTCCACCTCTCGGAAAACCTCTTTAATACTGGTCACCTTCACAGGTGGTTTGCCTTTCTAAGGTGGTCAGAGAGGTTTCGGTAGCACTAGGGAAACTTTTTAGTCCTATGTAACAATGGATTGGTATTGAGGAAGCTTTTATATGTTAGTTTTATGTAGAAAGTTGTTGTATGAGTTTTAGATTTACTGAAGTTGTCCATTGTTTTGTTATTGACTTCAGTATAGTCTATAGCTGTAACAAAACTTACCTTGACGCACAATTATGTTCTTGGCTCTCGAGAACTGTATCTGGAGATTTTCAGGGGGTTTTTTTTTGGGCTATTCTAACCCCCTGAAGAAGCCACTGTTGTGAAACGCGCGTAGGGAGCTTGTGTGGCAGATACCAATTTGGGTAATATTATTGGATTATCACTACTGTTTCTGTTATTGCCTTGATTCCACCTATCATGTGGTTTGATTCATTTATATTCTACTATGACATTTTTGCTATTTATTATTAGGGATTAATTATTTATTGCACTTACACTTTATGAATGTCCTTTATTTGTATATTTAATATATATATTATGTATTGCACCTTTATATATTACACTTTTTGATGTATTTTTTTAAAATATATTTTGTATATTTGAATCATGTTAGTGTGGACCGACATTATTACTATATATACTATATATAATTGAGAACATTACCCCTTTGGTACTGTCTTTCCTCATTACTGTATTTTTAATATGTTGTGATATGATTTTTATTTATATATTTTTTATTAATAAAAATCATGATTTTATAGATATTTTTTCTTGTGCCAACCAGTTTCATTACAATTCCTTTCAAGTTATGGTATCTCTGTGATACCATAACATCATGATTTGTGTCTGTCCAGTTTTGGACATCCCCACTGATCCTGTGGGTGGATAAAACTATCGTTATCATATTTTCCCTCTGCATTGACATTGATGTCTTCTTGCCGTGCAGAGAACAGCAACACAAGTCTCCAACTTCGGTGGAGCCTTTTTTGCAGTTCATTGCGTAGTGGGTGGCCAGAATCGTCCTTGTAATAGAACAGCAGTCTTCAGTCTAAGGATCAATATCTTTCCCAAAACTCAGCCCCCCACTGATTGGTAATGGTCATTTCTCCTAGTAGAATGCAGTCACTTCTGGTGGTGGGAAATGTACACTATACGGTCTTTTAAGTGCAGTAGACATGAATATGATTCAGTTGTAATTTTCCCGGGGTTGTTGATAACTTTACGAAATCCACTGCTGTAGGTCTCTCAGACGTGTTTTATGTACATTTTATTGCCCTATACTTAACTAGACCCTCGTCCTCCATTGGCTTTATTGATCACCACTAAATATATAAGCATAAGACATCCATGATTGAAAATGCGGTGAGCAGTATTTATGAATAAAAATAGAGCAGCCATAGAGCTTTACAGCCATGTTGTTTCATCGGCTCCTACCCAGCTAAAAATAAAATTTGCATGCCGAGCAGATTATGATCCTTGACTGAGAAAATCATAAGCCAGGAATGTAAAAAAAAAAAAAAAAGAATAGTACACGGCATCTTATATTAGAGGGTATAAAAGTCGTTTTATGAACTTTGTACAAATATTTCTATTTTGAAGAGAAGGGGGAGTTTGGGATCCATTTTCCATGGCAAAGTCTGTGGTGAGAGTATAAATGTTTGTGCTTGTCGGCCAATTAATGGGGTGAAAGGGGGTTTTGGGAACACAGTGCCTATTCATCTTGTGTTCATTGCCCTGTTTGGGATGATACTGGTATATCCATTAGAGATGTCTTACTTTTCTGGTGTAAGGATAGGGTCACACTACATTCTTTGATGCTGTTCTTGGGGCAGATGTGATTTGGATTTTGCCCCTAAAAAAAGCATCAAAAACAACTATAAAATGCCTCTAGTTCATTCCCATTAATTTCCATGTAAAAACCATGTCCTTGTTCATTCAATGCGGTTTTTACTTGCTTTTTTTTCGGCGCTACTTCTGGTTAAATTTTGTTAAGTCAATTTTTGAAGCGTTTTCAGCTAGTAAAATGCCCATAGGAAACAATGGAGAGCTTCAAAACAGTGTCCAAAGCGCCTCACACAAAGTTTGGCGTGTTTTTAATGCAGTTTTGGATGCAGCTCCGTGGGCATAAAAACTGCTTTGGTACAAAATTTGAATGTCCGTAATCTAATCTCTGTTGTTTGTTAGAGATAGCACACTCTGTTCTAAAGCTGGCGTCTGTGTGCCGACCTGTGCGGATGTCACTCCCTGCTATCAGATAAGACAAAGAGCAGAGAGAGAAGCGGAGAGCAGGACGGTAGCCAGAGTAACCTGTGTGCACTCAGAGCAGATATCATCTCCAATCTCCTCAACAAAGCAAAATAAAGTAATATATTTGGAGAAAAGTCTTCAGTTACTGTTCTCTACATATTGAAAGTTAATCTTTATAGTGAGACAACCCCTTTAAAAGGGTTATTATGGATGTACAAAAATAAGATGTGCAGTAATCTGATGCAGGAAAAGCTGATTGTCCTTCTATATAATAGAAGCTCAGCTAAGCTGTTTGGGGCATGTCTGTCAACACTTTTCCTGTCTGTTTCCAATTGCAACCAGCAAAATTGTTGCTATTGGAAACAGACAATAGCAATGGGTTCTCACCAGGTGGACCTAGACAATGCCTGTGCTTCATCATATGCCATGAAAGTCCATGCCAAAATTAAAGTGTTACTCAACTTTTCTTTTAGTTAGCGACAAAGTTTAAAATAATATTAAAATTGTTTTAATAAAAAAGACTGCAGCTTTTAATCGCTTCTATAAAAACTGCTTCATCAGCCATGCCTGTGGGGTTCCTCCCTGGTGAGGTCCACTTCACTGTTCTAAAGAGCATATTGTCTTCATTGCTCTTCAATATATAAAGAGGTCTGGCTTCTTGCACCAATGGCATACAGTAAATTTTGCCAAGGAAGCCATGGTCAGCTGGACATTATGGAGATCATTCAGATCAATAGGATCCAGTCCACCAGGACAGAAACCAGTCTTACGGAGCAACTCTTCTCTTTCGCTCGTTGAGGGGGTTTCGAGTAATAAGCCATGTGGGAAAAAATGGTGGTCTTCATAAGCCAACCCCTGTAAAGAAAATACGGGCTGCTTGAGGATGTTCTAACATATGGGTGTCAAAATCATTTATAGCAAGGGCCACATCAGTGTTCTAATTGCCCTCAAAAGGCTATGGTGCACCACATGGTCAGTAAATGGTCAGGATCTCTTCTAAGACAGTATAGTAGCCCACTCCCTGTGCTGGTGCTGCCACCGCTGCCAAGCACTGCGTGTATGCTCTTTTAAGTCTGTATGATAGCTGTCACTGTCCACCTTTTTGACACCAAGCTTCCTACCTTCAATGGTGGCTTGGGTGTCTGGGTAAGGCTGCCACTGGCTGTGAGTTGCTAAACAGTGCAGTGTGAAAGGGGGTGCAGGAGCTTGAATCCTAGATTTTGCCTGCTCCTTATGTTGGCACCACCACGTGTGTCAAGGCCATGGTGCCCCCACGGTGTCAGTAAAAGGCCAGGATGTCTTTTAAGATTGTATAATAGCCAGCTCTTTCCACCTCTTTGGCACCGAGAGCTTCCTACCTTGGATGCGGACTTTGATGCCTAGGTAAGGCTGTCACCGGCTGTGACTTTCTGAATAGAGTGTAAGGGGTGCCAGAGCTCCAAATCCAAAATTGTGCCCACTCCCTGTGCTGGTGCCACCATCTCTGCCAAGTGCTGCCTGTGTGCTCTAGAGAAAGTGGAAAGCCAGTCCTTTTATGTGCTGACCTTGTCCACCCCTTCTCACTGTTTTAAGCTCCCTAGGGCCACATAAGTTGATGCCGTGAGCCTACTCGTGATCTAGTATGATGTAGATTTCTGGTTAAAAAAACACATTGAAATGACTCCTTTCATATTAAAAAAAAAAAAAAAATATAATTTTTTTATTTTAATTCAAAACCGTTTTTGACGTGTTACCATCCTAAGCTATAGGGTCAGGTTAAGATATTCAGGTTCTCCTTATTACATGTCAAACAAAGTCATCCGTTTTGATTTACAAGCATGGGAAGTCTAGCCGCTCGCCATACTTGGAATACGGTATTGGCAGCGAGTCTTTATAACACGGCATAGGGATGGTCCAGGATGAGCCTGGCGTTGAAGTAGCATTAGAAGTCTATAAAATTTTTGACTAGGACCCAGCAAAAATTGGCAGATGGTAAATGAAGAGGCAAGCACAGTGATTTCCAAGCCTTTTCTCATTGGCTTCACATCAGAACCTCGACCAGGGGCTGGGCAGTACCATAGGTAATATGGAGTAACCACAAAACCTGTGAGCATGCGAAGTCTATGGAGATACAGAACCCAAAGTGTTCCTCGGAGTTGTAAGGAGGGGGAGATAAAGCAATGTAAACATCTAGCCAAGGACTTCTGCTTGAGTAACCTATCCTGGGGGCTTCCATGCACAAATCCAGGATGTATCTTGAGATAGAAGCTTGTTCAGTGCACATATGGTCAGATCTCCGACTCCGTAAACGGGATAGATGCTGCTCGGGGAGTTTGGGAAGGAACATGAAACTAGACGTAATTTGTGCAACAAACCTTAAAGCTTTAAAAGAGATTAATTTTGCCGTAGCTTCTGTTACATGTCTTTGAGAGTCTCGAATGTAACACAGAGGATATCTAAGGTGAAAGATGTTTGTAGAAGTTAAACATAACCAGCAATATTGCGGTGGAGAGCGAAGGTACCATTGGCCTATTTTATCAGGAGCCAGGAAGCGTATAATAAGAGTCTTTCAGAGAGGAAAAATGCAAGGCTAAAAAACACAAAAAATGCCACCCAGCTGGTAGAGCTCTTCCTAATTTTACCTGATTGTATTTCTCTCGAAATATGGCAGGGCTCTCGTAAATTTTCGACATGAACTGCATTTTTGTTGCCAATTTCCATATCCTTTTAAAAGTGCTGAAGCGTGCATTTGCTATTTATGTTTGCAGTAGACTGAGTACACTTTTACTATTTGTGGTTTGAAAAATTGGAAACAACCAAACAGTGTTGCTATGGTCTAAAAAAAAATAAATTTTAAACAGCTGTGGGACAGTATTTTTAGATTGGTAGCAGTTCTTTTCTGGAGACAGCGTTTTGTCTATTACCAGAAGCTGCATTCATTCTTAATCTGAGGCCTGTTGTCTTCCGCTGACAGTCATGTCCTGAATAGGTCTCATAACATAGTGTTAATTAAAGAGATTTTTTGAGACTTTTAAAACACACCCTACCACTTCCATAAGTGCTGAAATAGAAGATTAACACATACTTACCCTCAAATCAACATCTTTCAAGAGCTGCCTGAGCTTCAGAGTTCCCCCTGTGTCCCTCACTGATGACATCACGCTCATGGATCACTTGATGCTGCAGCCAATGACTGGCCTCTGGTACCATCACCACCATCTCAGCACTGCCGGAGCTTCAGAGTTCCCCCTCGTCCCTCACTAATGATGTCACGTTCATGGATCACATGATACCACAGCCAATCACTGGCCTCTGCTCCCATCACCACCAGCTCAGCACTGCAGGAGCTTCAGAGTTCCCCCTCGTCCCTCACTGAGGACATCACATGACACCACAGCCAATCACTAGCCTCTGGTCCCATCACCACCGTTCCAGCACAGCAGGGGGATCTTCAGAGATCCCCCTTGTCCCTCACTAATGATGTCACGTTCATGGATCACATGATACCACAGCCAATCACTGGCCTCTGCTCCCATCACCACCGTTCCAGCACTGCAGGAGCTTCAGAGATCCCCCTTGTCCCTCACAGATGATGTCACGTTCATGGATCACATGATGCTGCAGCCAATCACTGGCCTCTGGTCCCATCACCACCATCTCAGCACTGCCAGAGCTTCAGAGTTCCCCCTCGTCCCTCACTGAGGACATCACATGACATCACAGCCAATCACTGGCCTCTGGTCCCATCACCACCGTTCCAGCACTGCAGGAGCTTCAGAGATCCCACTTGTCCCTCACTGAATGATGTCACGTTCATGGATCACATGATACACCACGGCCAATCACTGGCCTCTGCTCCCATCACCACCAGCTCAGCACTGCCAGAGCTTTGGAGTTTCCCCTCGTCCCTCACTGAGGACATCACATGACACCACAGCCAATCACTGCCTCTGGTCCCATCATCACCGTTCCAGCACTGCAGAGCTTCAGAGTTCCCCCTTGTCCCTCACTAAGAGACTTATTCACATGATACATCACAGCCAATCACTGGCCTCTGTCCCCATCACCACCGTTCCAGCACTGCCTGAGCTTCAGAGATCCCCCTTGTCCCTCACTGATGATGTCACTTCATGGATCACATGATACTGCACAGCCAATCACTGTGCTTTTGGGCCTGCAACAGCCGACCCCATGATCAGACATCTATTTCCTGTATTGTAATACAGTAAAGTGTTTCATGTCAACCTCGTACACCAAATATAGACAGAATACATTTGGTGCCATGCTTCACCACTAGCTAGCATTGACTCATGAATACCATTTGTTTCGACTACATCACACACACTTCTCAAATGGGGCTAAGGAGCTTCAGAGATCCCTGTTGTCCCTCACTGATGATGTCACGTTCATGGATCACATGATACCACGGCCAATCACTGGCCTCTGCTCCCATCACGACCATCTCAGCACTGCCAGAGCTTCGGAGTTTCCCCTCGTCCCTCACTGAGGACATCACATGACACCACAGCCAATCACTGGCCTCTGGTCTCATCACCACCGTTCCAGCACTGCCTGAGCTTCAGAGATCCCCCTTGTCCCTCACTAATGATGTCACGTTCATGGATCACATGATACCACAGCCAATCACTGGCCTCTGCTCCCATCACGACCATCTCAGCACTGCCGGAGCTTCAGAGTTTCCCCTCGTCCCTCACTGATGACATCACATGACACCACAGCCAATCACTGGCCTCTGGTCCCATCATCACCGTTCCAGCACTGCCGGAGCTTCAGAGTTTCCCCTCGTCCCTCGCTGAGGACATCACATGACATCACAGCCAATCACTGGCCTCTGGTCCCATCACCACCGTTCCAGCACTGCCTGAGCTTCAGAGATCCCCCTTGTCCCTCACTGATGATGTCACGTTCATGGATCACATGATACCACAGCCAATCACTGTGTCTTTTTGGGGGCTGCAACAGCCGGACCCCATGGATCAGACATCTATTTCCTGTATTGTAAATAGCAGGTAAATGTGTTTTATGGGTCAAGCCTCTTACATCAAAGTATAGACAGAATACATTTTGGTGGCCTGCTTTCACCACTAGCTTAGGTGCTATTTGGACTCATATATACCATATTTTTCGGACTACATCACACACTACATTCTACAAATGGGGCTAAAATTTTAATGCATCGTAAAGTGGAAATGTACCTTTTTCCCTTACTGATACGTGCTTACGGCATAATAAGTGAACCCGGCTCACTTGTTGTGACCGCTCTGTATGCGTCAGGTAACAGCTGCTAATGACACCAGGCACTGCCTCTGTAAATGTGAGCGGGGCATCTAGGTGGCTAGAAAGCAGGGTTGTTGTGGCCCCCTGATGCTCTCCCTGCAACGCAATCATGAGGTGGTGTTATATTTCCTTTTTTACCCTATTGAAACCTTTCTAATATTTAATCATATAACGTGACTTTGAAACAGTGCAATGAAAATGCAAGACGTAATGGACCTTATGTATGAAAACTGTCTAGTAGTAAGACGGTCTTTGTTGCCCATAGCAACTAATCAAAGCTCATACCAACCAATCGGAGCCCATAGCAGCTAATCGGAGATCAGAGCAATATATCAAATGAAAGCTGAGCTCCGATTGGTTGCTATGGGCTCTGGTTGCTATGGGCTCTGGTTGCAATGAACTCTAGTTGCCATGGGCTCTGGTTGCTATGGGATGTGATTGGTTACTATAAGCTCTGATTGGTTGCTATGGACTCTGGTTACTATGGGCTATGATTGGTTGCTATGAACTCTGGTTGCTGTGGGCTCTGGTTGCTATGGGCAACAAAGACGGTCTTACTGCTAGACAGTTTTCATACATTCATATTCACTATTGTGAATATATAGCATGTATTTTGGATGGGTTACAGATATACAATCCATGCATTCAGTGCAGTGAGTTTTTTTTTTTCAAACATTGTCATCATTATTGTTATATTATAGCCTGTTTGATTCCCAATTGCCAGGTAGTTATTAACATATAATTCCCATACCTGCAGCCCCCAAGAATTCTGAAAATAGTGTGCTATAATAGCCGCAATAAATCAAGGGACTTACCCAACTAAACACAACCGTTACTTCGGAAGGCCTTCTAAAACTGTGTCTTCGGCTAGCTCCCCCTGGTGGTAACTGCAGCCTGACAGAATTCTGTCATTTAGCAGTGTTATTTAGGAAGGAAAGCAAAGGATTTGGATCTCTGTATTGGAAAAAATAAGCTCTATCAACAGCCAAGGTGTACAAGTCAATGAACCGGCACAGAATTCTGGACCCAAACTGGAAATGAAACTTACAGTTGAGGCAATGAAGTTAAATTTTTTTTTTCTTTTTTTTTTTTTTGGAGTGGGTCCTTGTTATGAGAACAGTGTTCAACTACGAAAAAAGCAAAAAGGATGACTTGTAGCAAAAATAAATACAAACAAGCCAAAAAAATCCTTGTGGCAAGGTGAAGACTTAAAAGCCCGCCTGAGGTTTTTCTTAAGTAAATTAGTTCCATTAAAATCCAAAACACTTCTGAGCAAAATCTGGCCAATCCAACCGGAGGGAGAGACAAGCTGCAGAAACAAAAAGCCATGTTTTTACATAAAACAAACAGCCGATCCCACAGACTCTGGGATTACAGATGGGTGGTCATTTGATGAATTTCTTTTTTGACTGATGAGTTTGGTACTAAAGCTTTATTTTGGAAACACTTTTTATATGAAGTATGTGTGGCTTTCCGATCTAAAAATCAGGCTTGTGACCAAACATCAGGAACTGGTGTTAGATTTCTGGCTCGTGGTAGCTGACATATAATATGAATTGTTTGCAGGGCCGATGGTTGTCTAAGCAGAGTCATATGGCCCTTTAAAACAATTTCATGGCTTTGTTGTCTTTTTTACATTTTTTTATACAAGTTTTACTTAAAATGAAGGAAATAATTATTTGATCCTTTGCTGATTGTGTAAGTTTACCCTCTGACAAAGACACGAACAGTCTATAATTTTAACATTGAGAGAAAACCAAAAAAATCACATTGTATAAATTACCGTATATACTCGAGTATAAGCCGCCCCGAGTATAAGCCGAGGCACCTACTTTTGCCACAAACAACGGGAAAGCTTATTGACTCAAGTATAAGCCTAGGGTGGAAAATGCAGCGGCTACTGGTAAATATCAAAAATAAAAATGGATACCAATAAAATTACATAGGCAGTTTAATGTCCCCCATAGGCAGATATATGTCCCCCATAGGCAGTTATAGGCAGGTATCTGTACCCCACAGGCAGTTATAGGCAGGTATATGTCCCCCTCAGGCAGTTATAGGCAGGTTTATGTCTCCCATAGGCAGTTATAGGCAGGTTTATGTCCCCCATAGGCAGTTATATGTCCTTATAGGCAGGTAATAGGCAAGTTATAGGCAGGTATATGTTCTACTAGGTAGGGTATAGGCTGGGTATAGGTTAGGTATAGGTAGGGTATAGGCTAGGTATAGTCAGGTATAGGCTGGTAATAGTCAGGTATAGGCTAGGTATAGGCAGGTATAGGCTGGGTATAGGCTTGTATAGGCCGGTAATAGAAAAACAGACACTTAACTGACTCCCTCGCCGCTTCGCCTCCTCGCTGTCCGGCCTCCCGCGCGCTCTCCTCCATCTTCTCGGCACAGGCGGGTGATGTCATCAGGCCGTGCACGCAGCGTGATGACACACGCTGCCTGTGCCGGAAACTCCGGACGGCCGCGAGTCTGCTTGCGCCCGTCCAGAGTCCACTGCGGCGCAGGGAGCGCTCGCTCTCTGCCCCGCAGTGGTATCTTCCCCTCTATGCGCTCCGGAGGAGTCGAATATTGGGGAAGAGATCACCGACAGCGCACCGGCCACGGTAGTGCCCGTCGCTGTCGGCTGTGCTCGGGATTCTGCTATATGCGCTCCCTGAGGAGTCGCATATAGCAAGAAGTGTCCCTGCCGGCGCACGGGCCATCGCAGCGCCCGAGCGCCGACAGTGACTCGAGTATAAGCCGAGGAGGGATTTTTCAGCACATTTTTTGTGCTGAAAAACTCGGCTTATACTCGAGTATATACGGTATATACGTTTATTTGCATTTTGCTGAGAAAAATAAGTATTTGATCCCCTACCAACCATTAAGAGTTCTGGCTTATAGAGACCAGTTAGAGGCTCCTAAACAACCCATTACCTGCATTAAAGACAGCTGTCTTAAATAGTCACCTTCATAAAAGACTCCTGTCCACAGACTCAAGTAATCACACTAACCTCTACAACATGGGCAAGACCAAAGAGCTTTCTAAGGATGTCAGGGACAAGATCATAGACCTGCACAAAGCTGGAATGGGCTACAAAACCCTAAGTAAGACACTGGGGGAGAAGGAGACAACTGCAAGGTAAGAAAATGAAAGAAATACAAAATGACTGTCAAGTGGCATGGATCTGGGGCACCATGCAAAATCTCACCTCGTGGGGTATCTGTGATCATGAGGAAGGTGAGAGATCAGCCTAAAACTACACGGGGGGAACTTGTTAATGATCTCAAGGCAGCTGGGACCACAGTCACCAAGAAATCATTGGTAACACATTACGTCGTAATGGTTTAAAATCCTGCAGTACAATACAGACCATGTTGGGGTTTTCTCACTACAAAGATGAGATTTTAACATGTAGGGAACTTTAAATCAAGACTTTTTCCAAATAAATTCCTCTTTTGATATAACCTTGGTCAGGAGATGAGAGAGATTTTATCTGCTCTGACTGCACACAGGTTTCTCTGGTTACTGTCCTTCTCTTCCCTCCTGATTGAACAATGAGCAGGGAGAGATTTCACCAGGATGGCGATAGCTTGAGAACAGAGTTATCTCTGACAAACAAAGGAGATTAATTACTTTTGATGGTTTACTTGAGCTCTGAAGCCCTCTGTGCTATAGATTACCTATCCTGCTCTCATGTTAGTGCTATTTGAAGAACTTGGAGTATGCTAATCCCTGCCATAGAACCACTCGCAGCCTAACCAGGAAGAGTGAGAAAGTTTGAATCTAAATCTGTGGCCTTCTTTGGTTGTCCCATCATGTGAAATTTTCTTCTCCAGCCACTCATTGCTAGCTGCAATCTAGCCCTGCATTTAAATGAGGTCGTTGGTGTTAGGTGTACTGAGCAGGTCTTCTAATCACTGCCATAGAACCATTCACAACCTGACAAGGAAGAGTGAGAAAGTTTGAATCTGAAGCTTTCCGTGGCCCCCTTTAAAGAGGTGGTCCCATTATGAGAAATTTTCTTCGCCGGCCGCTTATTGCTAGCTGCGATCCGGGGCTGCATTTGTTAACATTTTCATTTTAACAAGACAAACAATAAAAGTACCATAATCATAATGGATTAGGCATTATAAATGATGACCAGGTGGTACCTGGGAAATATACATAAGGAAAAAAAAACCATTGGTCAATAAAACAAAAGAAGCATACAGTGTACAAAATCCGACTGGGAGTCTTTCCCAAGCCAGATCCCATTGTGTGAGGTAGAGTGAGTTGACCCTATCTATCCAAACAGGAAAGAAAAATAAAAAAGAGACAACAGTACAAAAGGGGAAAAAAGGAAAGGATAGGGCGTGACTCGGCAAGATCCCGGGTTCAGTGACATCTATTGTGGTGCAGGAGATGGGGGTTAAGAGGGATCATTCGATCCCCCCAGCTTCAACGCCAGGGTGCCAACTTCTCCCTTACGAAGCCGTCCTTGCCAGCCCCTGGAACTCAGAAGAGGCCTTATACAAAATCCAGGGATTCCATGTCTCTAAGAACTTCTTAGCTTCCTCAGGGCTGTGTGCTATCAGTTCCTCCATACGATATGTGGAGGCTACCTCCTCAATCCACTCTAACACTGAGGGGGGAGTAGTCTGCTTCCACCTACGTGGGATTATCGTCTTAGCTGCCTGAAGGAGGTGTCTTGTCAATGATTTTTTATATGTCCCAACAGAAAAGTTGAGCATGAACAGTAATGTGGCCTCCGGAGTGTTTGGGATGGTGGCCCCCGTACAATCCTGAATGGCCTGTAGAACCGTTTTCCAGAAGCCCTGTAAGGCCCCACATCCCCACCAGACATGTGTCATAGTTCCCACCTCTTTATTACATCTCCAACAGATATCAGAGGTATTAGGGTACCACTTATGGAGTTGGGCCGGGACCCTATACCAACGAGACAATGATATTATATCTTTTTTCCTGTGCCTTTCTTGCGTTAACTGCCTTGTGTGTAAGCGTGAAACTTTTGTTCCTTTTGATCTTTCGTAAATGATTTATGAAGTTCCCTTCCCAAGTTCTACATAGAAAGGGAGAGGTAGCTCCTCTGGCAAGAGCAAGAATTGATAGATTAGGGAAATGGCATGTCTAGGTGTTTCCTGCTGAACACACAGTTTCTCAAATGGATTCAATGGTCTTTTATAATCAAGTTTCTTAACAGAGAGACAAAAAAGTGTTTGGAGCTGACATACCATAATGGTACTTAGGGATGTGGGGTTAGCCCCCATAGGTCAGCTAGTGGACGATAATGTCCCCTGTCGTGGATATCTTTTACAAGAAGGGTGTGGTTTTTTGAACCTACCTAAAAAGGAGTTGCTAGATTTCCCCGGGGGGAAATGAAGGGTTATCCGTAATCGGAGTAAAGGACCTTTCAGATCCAGTAAGGTTTCTGAGGCTTGGTCATCGTACCACAGCTATTGTATGGGCCGTGGTGAATGACAAGATGGTTGGATCCGCGACTGCAGAGTTTGGAACCCAAGGCAGGGAAATCAGGGAGTATGGGCTCACTGCCTGTGCTATATACACCCAGAGCTTGTTTGGTGAGACATGAATGAGATCTAAAAACCTAGTATAGGAAGCTGCCAGGTGATAAAGTCTGCAGTCAGGCAGACCCACCCCACCAGTAGTCTTGGGACGGGACAGAAGTTCCCTGCGAATTCTTGGACGACGTGTGGACCAAATGAATTCGTTGAAGCATCTCTGCAGTCTAATCCAGAACGATGCCGGCATAGAACAACGTATGCTCTGCAATAAATAGACCAGCTTCGGAAGGACAGACATTTACAAAATGCTCCTTCAGCCGACCCAGGAAAAATTTCTCAGACCCCAATTTGTTAGTAAAGATGAGATTTTAGTAAGGAGAGGCATAAAATTAGCTTCAAACAAGTGGGACAGATTAACCGGGATCTGAATTCCCAAATAGGAAATGCCCGTTTGAGGGCCAGGAGAAAGGAAGTTACTCGTCAGGGAGTCCACCACTACCTTGTCTAAAAGAAACACCCAGAGCCTCAGATTTGGATAAGTTGATCTTGTAATTAGACCATTGAGAGAAGCGTGCCAACTCAGACATCCGGGGCTGCATTTGAATGAGGAGGGTGGTGCTAGCGCCATCCTCCTCATTCACTTCTATGGGATTTCTGAGTATAGCCGAGTCTATGCGCTCGGCTATATGTGGAACTCCCATAGAAGTGAATGAGGAGGACGGACCTACGCTAGATGGCACTTAGCAATGAGCGGCCAGAGAAGATAATTTCCCGTAATGGGACTACCCCTCTAAGGATGTGAGCTTATTATGTTTGATGAACATGTTGGGCATTTTCCGGCACATATACCGCATATAGCCATAGGACCCATTTACCTGAGCATCCTTCTAGACCTCCTTTGGGGTGGTACATACTGGCTCATCTTTTTTTTTTTTTTTACCACCTTTTTTTATTGAATTTTTTTCCACTGTATAGGCCTTTTACGTTTTTTTTTTTTTTTTTCTAAATCGTGGCCAGTGGCTGACATATATGCCAGGGAATACTCATGAAGTATACGTCTGACGTATAGCATAAGCATCATGTGAGCGCGGACTGATGTATGGTATTTTTCTATGATTAGTCTAAACTTGACTGACCCTTTTCTGGAATTGCAGCACCATGGATCATTGCTGCAGACATGATTGCTGAATCCAGGCTCGGACTGGCCCACAGGGGAATAGGGGAAACCCCCGGTGGGCCCTTGAGCATGGTAGACCTAAAAATTTTTTTAACTCCATATACATTCTCAGAAGAGGCAAAAAGGAGAGGCAAAAAAGCAAGTTGCAGAGTATAGGAGGCATCTACAGTCATTTACAGTAGCTGTAGGGTGGACCCCTAAAATAAACTCCACCGGTGGGCCCAGAAAAACTCAACTGGTGGGCCCCTAGAGTCAACTCCACCTGTAGGCCTTAGGCACCCCAGTCCGACACTGGCTGAATCCCCCAGTGATCAGTGGAAAACACCAATTGTGGCCAGTTGTACAAACAAAGATAAATAGTGTGAGTAGCGACAGTGGAGTAAGGACCCCATTATAATATTTATATACCCGATCAGGGCAAATGGTCAGTGGCTGAAATGTTGGAACAACTCCTTTCATCATCTACAGTATTGGCTACATCTGGAAGAGGTGTTCTCACCATGCTGTGACACAGAGCCTGCTCTTCACAACCTGTCATACTCACACCTCCTGGTTAGGCTTTGGGCAGTTCTATAGCAGTGACTGCCAGCTGATCCTGTCACAATGACATGAGTGCAGGAGGTTTTTAAACTGCAGTGAACAAGGCCACATAGCTCTAAACAAGCTCCTTTGCTGGCGATAACACTCAGCAAGGAGTGACGGCACTGTAGTTGGAGAGCGCTGCTGTGCTTTCTACCTCCATCTTTATCTCTGCTTTCTCTCCTTATATGTCTAACCTCCGTCTCCTTTCCTCCTCTTTCTTAAAGGGGTTTTGCCACCATGTAATGTTGACGCGGGATCCTCCAAAATGGGTATTTAATCACTTTTCTAAATATATGTGATTACAATATGTGAAAACTCTGAGAGCTACAGCATTTCTCAATCCCGCTTAGTTACCTGAAAGCTTGCATTAGACACGACCAGAGGATCTGACAGGCGGCGCTTGCATGAAACACTTCTTATCTGATGACAGGCAAAATGAATGAGCTTTTAAGGGACAGGGAAGAAAGTGCAGTCTATGAGGCTGTGTCTTGCTGTATTGAGAATCCACTTTTGTACTGTTATTTCAGTTAAGTTTTGAAGCGCTCCCTTCTCTGCTCATCCCCTCCCTCTCTCCGCTGCAGCCTTCATGACTCAGCATGATTTGTTTATATTCTACTCCTGTGCTGATGAGAGATAAGTAACTGGCGTCCTGGCAAATCCCCTTTAATTTCACATCATTTCTATCACTTCTTTCTCCCACACCACAGATTTTAAAATCACTTAAAGGGATTTTCCCACTACAAAGATTAGCTTTTAACATGTAGGGACAAGTAATTGAAGACTTTTCCAAATACGTTGGTCTTTTGATTTTACTTTAGTCAGGAGATAAGAAAGATTTTACCTACTCTGAGTGGTTACCTGACCTAACTCTGCTATCTGATTAGCAGAGAGTGATGTCACCATGGTTGGAAGGGCTCACTCAGAAGCAGACTAATTATCTCTAACAAGATCAGCTTTTGTTTACAGATAAGCAATTGTTTTTACAATCTGCAAGTCACTGCTATAAAATAATAGTACGTTTTTGCAAAAATGTTCTCAACTTGTAGATTTGTTTGCTAAAGATCAGCTCTCCTGCACTTTGTCTTTGTAAGGTCAGCTAGGTACAGAGAAGCCAAATCTACTAATCACTATTATAGAACCACCCACAGCCTGACAAAGGCAAAGAAACTGGGAAAGTACATGGTGAGAAAATCCCTTTAATAGTAATACATTTTTGGACAAAATGTTTTCACTGTATTAAAACGAAAAAAATTATTTTGCCTTGATTGTTCCAAATTGAAAAATCCTAAATATAACTTCTCACCCGGATGATGTATGAGGACTAGAAGGCCTAGTAGCTTGATGAGCTGTCAATCTCGGCCAATAAAGAGGGTTACAGCAGATCCTTGTATGCTGCAATCATTCTGAGCACTCCAAGAGTTTCTGACTCGAGATCTGTAATATCTGATGGTCCCGATAAAGTTAGCCTTCTATAAACACCTGAATGTCTGCAGCTGTCACCTCAACGTGTAATAACATGGACACATTTTTAGACAACCACTGTGCTTTCACAGACGGCTCTTCTCCACAGTCCGTTTACTTTAGCGAGGGCAGTTTGCACAGACAACAAGGTAGATCTTTAAACAAGAATCCTGGACTAAGTGTAAACCAATCAAGTGAGAAGATAGAAGGATCTGGCCTGACCGTTTATTAGAGCCGGTTATTTTAGGTAATAAACAGGCTCCAAAAAAGACCCAATAGTGTTCAGCTTCTACAATACGATTTTTTAATACTGCAATTTTTTTTGCTGCTTTGTATAAAAGCCTTGTCCTTCAATCTACCTTATTAAGGGTTTACACTGGACTGTAAAGAAGACCTCCGGAGGGAGCGTAGCTTCCTATAATAGCATCACTTCACTGTTACTTGTCCTGCCCAGTCCCGCTCCGCATCGCAGTAATTGGCCATAATTGCAGCCATCGGATGTGTTGAGTTTCCAGTCTGACACTTCATACTTGGCTTACACCGCAACTCCACTGGGAGCATCAGTGTTTGACTGACCACTGGTGGAAGAAAATGACTTAAAGGGGTATTCTTATCTGGCTGCTTTACAGAGGCTGCTCTTTACTGCCAGCTTCAGACTCCCATATCCTATTCAGACTGTGGGCGGTTCTACAGCTTCAGGCTCCCATATCCTGTTCAGACTGTGGGTGGTTCTACAGCTTCAGGCTCACACTTCCTGTTCAGGCTGTGGGCTGTTCTACAGCTTCAGGCTCCCACTTCCTTTTTCAGCGGGCGTTCACAGTAAAAGGCTCCACTTCCTGTCGGGCTGTGGCGGTTCAAACAGAAAAAAGGCTCACACTTCCTGTTCAGGCTGTGGGCAGTTCTGCGGTTTCAGGCTCAAACTTCCTGTTCAGGCTGTGAGCGGTTCTACGGTTTCAGGCTCCCACTTCCTGTTCAGGCTGTGGGCGGTTCTGCGGATTTAGACTCACACTTCCTGTTCAGGCTGTGGGTGGTTCTACAGCTTCAGGCTCCAACTTCCTGTTCAGGCTGTGGGTTGTTCTACACATTCAGACTCCCACTTCTGTCGGCTGGGGCAGTTCTCACTTCACTCACACTTCCTTTCAGGCTGTGGCATTCACAGCTTCAGCCCCAACTCCTTTTCAGGGTGGGCATTCTCATTTCAGTCACACTCCTGTTCGGGCCCTGTGGCAGTTCTACAGCTTCAGGCTCCCACTTCCTGTTCAGGTTGTGGGCGGTTCTACAGTTTCAGGCTCCCACTTCCTGTTTAGGCTGTGGGCGGTTCTACAGTTTCATGCTCACACTTCCTGTTGAGGCTGTGGGTGGTTCTACAGCTTCAGACCCCCACTTTCTGTTCAGGCTGTGGGTGGTTATACAGCTTCAGACCCCCACTTTCTGTTCAGGCTGTGGGTGGTTATACAGCTTCAGACCCCCACTTTCTGTTCAGGCTGTGGGTGGTTATACAGCCTCAGGCCCCCACTTCCTGTTCAGGCTGTGGGTAGTTCTACAGCTTCAGGCTCCCACTTCCTATTCCGGCTGTGGATGGCTCTATAGCAGTGACTGACATCTCAGCTCTGCTGTTCCTAGTTGAGCCTGTTAGAGGGACATTAGTGCAGAAGGTTTGTAAACTGTAGTGCACAAGGCTATAGAGCTCTGAAGGGTTAAAGTTTGTTAGTAAGCAATGTAAGCAAGCTTCCGTCTTTCAAGATAAGCCTGAGCCTGTCAGAGGGACATTGGTGATGGAGTTGTTTCAACAGCAGGGCACAAGGCTACTGAGCTTCAGAGGGTGAAAAATTGTCAATAAGAGTATGTTCACAGGTAATTTTCTGCTTGTTTTCGTGTATTTTGTGCCGAAACAGGCGGCAAAATAAGCCTCAATGTTCTATGCAACTCTTGTGAAATCAAATGTACACTATGCGGCGTCATTTAGACAAGGCTTATTTTACAAGCGTAATCGTGACGCGTGTTTTGGGGCGATTTTTACTGCCGTAAATGTAGTGCCTTGTCAATTCTTGAGGCGTTTCCAATAGTAAAATCCCATATAAACAATAGTGGAGCAGATTTTGCTGTGTAAACGCTGCACAATACTCTCCACACTTGGCAAAATATAAACTTCAAAATACGTCACTAATCAGGCCTATTTTGAAGCTTAAATTTACACTTCAAAATTACGCCATGTGAGCATACCCTAAAAATCTAAATAAGCACCTGTTCTGCTGATAAGACACAGCAGATAGTGACAGCACCATCACAGCCACTACTCCTAGAGCAGAGAAAGATGGTTGGTCACCTAAGGAAGCTTGTGTATACAAGCAGGAGAAAATAACTGATCTAGCCCTGAAATAAAGCTAAATCAGAACAGCAATGTATTTGGTAATAGTCTTTATTTACCTTTGCCAACATGACTAAAGCCAGTCAATGTGATGAGAACATCCCTAAGACCATTTTAGCTATAGGTCGACCCTGCCTGTTGGCCTTACACTTCTTTGGCTACCTTATCTAGTATTTTTAGTGTTTTTGCTGGTTTCTGACATCAGTCTCATTTCAGATGTCTCTCTTGTCTTTGCCTTTGTGTGTGCACGGGCCTGACCGTTGCCTCACAATCTTTTCCAAATTTGTGACCATTTTTTACACTTCTACTCAAGACTATTCAAAAAACTGCAATGTGGGGGCTCTCATCAGCAAAATCCACATCTCTCCACTCAGGTTGAAGGGTGCAAGATGAATAATTACTTGGATTCCGCACCCCAATCTATCCAGTGCCAATGGGATCTAGAGAATCCATTTTCTCAAACATTGACCTATCTGTCTAACTCTGGACCTCTTTATTCTTTATAGCTTCCTTCCCTGCAGTCCAGCCCCCTGTCTGCTTCTGATGCTACTTTTTAGTCACATTTTATCCTACTTTTTCTCCATCTGTGCAGGTTGTTGCTTGCTGGGAGGACAGGATAATTTTTTTTATCACTTTATATTCTACAAATTTAAGAGTTGATAAATAAGGAGCCTTAGGGGCTGTATGGCACAATCCCTGTAATTCTACAGGAAGTTGTGGCGTCTGTATTACTGACAGATTAAATCCCGTTGACTCCTGAAGATAAAGTGTGTGGCTGGGCCTAAGTCTCACTGTTCTGATGCAATGACTCCATTGTGGTGGATCTGATGTCTAAATAAGAAGAAAATCCACGGCACGCCTTGAGCTGTTTGCGAAATTAGTGATTATATCCTTATAGTAGATAAGTTACAAGGTTGTAGATAAATTCAGCTCTCCATGTTACACATTATGCATGATGAGAATAAAATAGTGGAAATCCCACGGTCCGACTTTTCGGCCTTTTGGCCTTCCTCCAGGGATCTATTCAGTGGGGTGTAGGAGAAGGAGACAGGAGATCTGTTGTCTAGTGAGAAAAAAAATTAAAAAGTGTGAGACGAACACATGTAAATTTAATGTTTTTTTCCAGTGTGATTCTTGACCTGTTTTCTTTTTTTCCTGTTAAGGTCTTCTTCATTAATTATGTTTCCCATATATCACTGTAGTGTCTCCTCTTAAAGGGGTTTTTACCACAAAGCCATTTCATGTCCTGCTGTCCTCTCTTCAGCTTTCAGTGTCTTCAGAAGACAATGTATAATTTGTTTGAACTGCATAGCACGGACTCCTGATAGGCTTGATATCACCATGCCTTTCCCCACACTTCTGAGTCTCTAATCAAACAAAAGTCTATTTATGTAAAGTCAAGTAACCTAAAATGCAAGAACTGTGAGTAGCTACAATGTAGCTGAGTAGTTAGTACTTCTGCCTTTCAGCATAGAGGTTCTTGGTTCAGATTCCTGCAGGAACCAAAACTGGATTTTTCTCAATGCACATAACTGACGGACAGTGCTTTTTACTAAGGAGTAAAGAGAACAAAAGTAAAATGACAGAACCTGGGGTTGAACATTTGCTCAGCAGTGACTGTGTGTAAATACTAAGCAGAGAAGAGACTGACAATAGCTGCCTGACAAGTGATGTCTGAGCATGTGTGGCCAGGACTGAGGAGCTCTCGTCACTAGTCGTGTCCCCTGCAGACAAACTGTACACTATGTAACACTAAAGGAGCATCTAAACCAAAAATGGGGCAGAATTTTTAATAATAATGAATAGTGAAAATGTTTATTATTTAATTTGCATTTTGCAAGCTTCCCACATCGATTTTACTTGGTGGGAAAACCCCTTTAAATTGAGGTGTTGTACAAACTTCTGATTTATTACTGATGTGTTACTTTGCATGATGTCCTTCAGTACGTCGCAAGGTGGGGTATGGGTTTTGTATGCTGGGAATTTTTTCTCTCTCTTTGTATTGTAATTATTTAAAAAAAAACTTTAACTAAAAATATTTAAATTAAAAAAGCTGTTTTCCAAGACTATCAAAAACCTCTCTACAACCTCTAATTGAATATAATTTTTTGGGAATGGACAACCCCTTTAAATGTAGTCAGTTGTATGGCCCATGGTGCAAAGAGTGCAGAGGTATATGTATGTAGAAAGGTGAATTTGATGTAGCTTTATGGGAGGGATACTCCACAGCATTTACAATAGCAGCAAAGTGGTTGAGAGTTGGGACTTGAGGATTAATCAAATTGATTGGATTAATTCGCCCTTTGGGATTTGCTTAGAGTGGAAACATTTAATTGAGCCTCTTAAAGTGAGATTTTATTTTTAGGCCAGATCACCCTGCCCTGAACCAATTTTACCATGTGCCATGGAAAATATTCACACAAACTCTGGTCGGAAATTGGTCTACAGGTGCGGATTTTAAATCTATACCATTTCAATTTGTGTTCTATACATGCTGAAGATTTATGGTGTGTTATTAATTTTTCCTGGAGAGCATTTTTTTTTTTAAAGAGTTTTTGGCAGTATATATTTTTGATTATTATTTTGTCAGTCCTATGCAAAAAAAATGACATATGAAATATTGTCCTTTCCTACCGTAGTTACGATTATTAAAGAAATAAAGATCAGATTAATCTCACTTTACTGTTGCCGCTGCTTATCTATTTGTAGTTTTATTACAAATAGTAGATAATGTCACAATAAACTCTGTATTGGTATCTGGACAGGGATGCATAAGATTAGACTAGATCACAGGACAATGACAAGCAATAAATAAGAGATAATGGAGTCATTGTTTTGTGCACTGGAGGGTTTCTTCCCCCAGGTCCCTCTGATAACACATCTCTCAGTCCATTTTTGGCCTGAAAGAAGAACAGTCATGCGCTTCTCTCACTGCTGTGCTATCAAAGCTCACAGAAGGGTAGTCAGAGACTCAAGCCAGGAAGTCATGCATGTTGAGAACTTTACAAAATTATCTAAAAAAACAACCACTAAATAAAAAAAAAATTCATATAGTAGTTGTGTATTTCTTGTCAATACCTGAAAAGTAAAATTTTGAAGGAACACTAAATAAAGATGTTTTCCAAATATAGTGCATTGTTCATTTTTTTTTTTTGTTAAGGAGCTACAAGTGATTTTATCATCTTCTGTGCTCTCTCTGGTTCCCCAAGTGTCCGACCTGTGTACTTCTCCCCTCCTGCTGTTTGTTCTATCTGATAGCAGGGAGTGAAGTCATCACACAGGTCAGGGCCAGCACAGAACTCCAGACAGTGAGAGCTTGTGTGTTATCTGATCTTTCAGACAAAAGCCAGTAATTACTGCTGTTTACTTTAACTCAGAAGCTTCCCTGGTCCTGACAGCATGAGATTTATATAACTAGCAGAGGTCTGAATACACAGAGCTCATACGCTAATTGCAGACAGCTTGACCAGGAAGTGACAGAGCAAAGCAGCATTATTTAATTTATTCATCCTATGAAACTTTGAGATGAGACAACCCCTTTAAACTAAAAACTGAAGGCTGAAATGGATGTGTCCGCCTAGTTTCAGAAACATCCTTCATGTGAGTGCTGTGTGTTATTGTACTCAGAATTCCCATAGAACAGAATGTAGAGTCGCATCCATGCATGCCCGGCTCTCCATTCTGAACTGGGAATTATGGTGTCTCGTTCCCAAAAGAGATGCGGGTCTCAGAGTTGGGACCCAGACCTCACATTTTTTATGTTTCGGATATATATATATATATTTTTTTTTAAAGCTGTCATATGCGACAAGCACATTCCTTCGATGTGATCAAGAAGTAACTGCAAAAGGGTTTATCAAATGTAGATAATTCCTTTTGTTTTCCACCTTTTATACAGAGATGATCCCTAAGGGGAACCTATCTCCAATATACACTGCTCAAAAAAAGTTTGGAACATTTGGCTTTCGGGTCGAATTTACGAAAAATGTAAAAATTTCGCACTACAGTAATATTTTATCCTGTAGCCACCTAAGTCTCAGCAAGCAATGTTGTGTTTTTTGAATCTCAAACAATTTAATGAAGCAAAAGCCAACATCAGTGGAGAGTATACACCATCAACAAGTGTCAGTATCTCAATAAGGTCTCCTGTGACAACGGTGTCTCCTGCTGTTCACAAGTCCAGTTATTGACTGATGGCGCATGGCATTACACTCTGCTTGAAGGGCGCCCCTCAGGTCAATGAGGTTCAGGGGTACAGAATTACGAGCTTCTACACGGAGACTCAGCTGATCCCAAAGGTTTTCTACGAGGTTCCGGTCTGGAGAACGTGCAGGCCACTCCATGTGAGGTCCCCCAGTCTCCAACAGCCATTCCCTAATGATGCAACCTCAATGAGCTGAAGCATTGTCGTCCATGAAGATGAGATCAGCCCTGTCTTTTTCATGCAGAGACACCATGACTGGAATAATAATGTTATTAGTAGTAGAGGCTGTCACTGGACCATTCACAAAGTGTAGGGCAGGTCTGTAGTGACTACACACACCTGCTCATACTGTAAACCACCACTATCGAAGGCTCGTCTGTGGCTGATGCATAGCGTTCTCCTTGGCATCTCCAGCATCATTGGCGGCCATCATTTCTGCTCATCACTGACCAGCACTGAGGACCATTGGTCTCTCATCCAGTGTCGATGCTCCCTGGCCCATGCAAGACGATGATGCCTGTGTCTGGAGTTTTGCGGCGTTCGTCTGGTTCTGCAGGGCATTGGTTACAATGAAGCGGTCATCAGTGTGTGATGAAGCCAAAGGACTTTTGCCTCTTCTCTGCCTCTCTGCGACTCTTCCAGTCTCTCTGTATTTCTGATACAACCTGCTGATGACACTCTGTGACACTCTAAGCTTAGTGACCACTTCCGTCTGAGAGCATCCTGCTTGAAGCCAATAGTAAGATGTTGTCTTGGCCTCATGGTGTCACAATGTAAACAGCCTGATGGGGAGCACTGTTTAAATCCCAAATCAAATTGATCCCCTGAATTTATTGAGTGATTCAGGGATCAAACATCTGTTGTGAATTTTGCCATTAAGCTCCTTGTTAGAGATCAGCAAGTTGTGCAAAAAGTATTGAATCATTAAACAGTCGGACATGTGCATTTGAAGGGAAGAAAAAAAAATTCCTGTTCATCCTGAAATTTCAACCAAAAGCCAAATATCCCTAACCTTTTGTGAGTAGTGTATATATTTTTTTTAATTGTGAAAATAAGATACTGACACCCATTCTTTTCTTCTTAGTTATTTTAATTTTCAGATTTTTTTTTATTTGGGGGGCAGCCATCTTGCTTGAGCTGCTTTTAACAACATTTAGAGAGATGCTTGGCAGCAGCATCATGGACATAGGAGCCTGTGAACAGGAGCAGACCCATTGAATTCTATAGGAGTTTTCTAATCCTGCTCTGTGATGTGGGAAGAAGTCAGTGTGCAGGGAGGATGAGCTGTTACTATCTCATATTGTGACTGGTGGATCCTGTGTTATCTAAACTGTAGGAAAGCTCAAGGGGCCGTGGTGAACGGCCAATATATCTCACCGAGATGCCTGGTCTCGGTGTGGTAAAAAGCCATGTAGTACTGGTGTCAGTGACATTCGGCTACTGACACGTTATATGTTTAGCATAGCTGCTATGCAGTTAATCAGGGCAGCCTTTTACTGGAGTAGCCAAAAGAACTGGGTGGGATGGTTACTCCAATGTTCTAGGTCCAGGCCTGGTTTTGGTTTGAGGACTATGTAAGCCTGGCAGGTCAGGTGAGCAGGGCGGTGACTGGTCAGTAGGAGATCTGACAGTGTGAGCTGGAGAGGACTTCTACAGCAGGCTATCTGTAAATCACCCTATGGCCTTATCCTGGTGGGGAAAAGAACCCATAAGATTATGAGTTATACAACATGGATGGGGTTATTGTTGTGTTTTGTAGGGCTGAAGTCATGCTACGTTGGTTCTTTCCTTGTCTTATTTTTTTGTGGATCAATAAACGCCATAACAAGGAGGGTAAACGGAGGTCACGGGACTGTGTTTTCCCGTACTACCATTGGGCTGATCCCTCAATACACATGTCACCTTTCAGTATTATCCTGGGTTTGTGGGTGATATTGAGGAGGACTACTGAAAGTTTTCTTCTACAGAACAGGATTGGTCAGACCATTATTTAGACTAGTGGCCAACGTGAAAACTGCAGGGATTTTAGGATTATGGTGGAATGAGAAACTTAAAAAATTCTTTAAAAATGTGTTAACGTAAAAGCTTGAGTTAAACCAAAGTCATTTTTTGATGACACATTTCCTTTTAACTTCTATTTTAGACATTTAGGCATTTATCGGGTGTTGCATTCCAGGATCCATCGAGTTCTGCGACTTTCTTATGTGGTTTGAGTGTCAGGCGATGGTGCCGGAGCCCCGGTGATTGTGATGCTCTATATTTTACATTTTACTTTTTTTCACTGCTTCTGCCCCAGATAGGGTCATCTCGGTTGCCATGTAATTGAGCTTTGTTATGTAATTTTATACTAACCTCTTTAGTTGTGGCTGAACCATGCAGCTTGCCAGGGTCTAAGGGGAAAAACCATCTGGTGGGTAGGTCTAAAATGGATTGATGTGTGGATTTCTAGAACCACACGTACCATGCAGGTTCCTCTACAAGTGATTGAAAGTCGAGTCTGGAACAGCTTTGTGCCGCAACTCAATCCAGGAATCTGAGGGATTCCCCTCCCCACCTTTCCCTTTGTAGAGCGCGCCGTGCGCTGGTTCATGTCACAGCAAATCACAGACACTGTCAGAAAAACATTCATCTTTTGCAAATGTGCAGTAGGAATGTATCGGCGTACATTAGAAAAATAAACTCTATGCATACACTAGGTGATTGTGAAGGAGCCTTAAGTGCTTAGTCAGAAAAAATAATTTCACCAAGAAAGTTGCAGTAGAGTAAATGACATTTGTAGGTCACATCGGTACACTCTTTTTTTTTTTTTTTTTTCCTCACATCCTTTATTTTTAAGCCATATCAACAAAAATTGTTTAAGATCCCACCTTCCCTGAAACAGTGCCCCTCTTGTCTATGACTGTTACTCATTCGCTACCAAACATAGCCTGTAGACCAGGGATGTCAAACTCAGGCCGGTGGCCCAAATCTGGCCTGCAGTGTAATTATATTTGGCCCATGAGTAACAGCAAAGCAATGTAAAAAGGAGAAGAGGAAGAAGCCAGGATCTGTCATTAAAGAGGTTGTCTCACTAAATTGATTCCTCCTGTTTTCATGGTTTCATTTTGAATTAGGGCGCGTGTATGGCTGCAGTGAGGCCAGGTAATGTAGCTATAGCAACCAGGGTAGCAGCCTATCAGGAAGAGTTCAAATCTGGTCTGTTGCTATAGCGACTGAGGAGCTGATGCAGCCCATACAAGGAGGGGATATCTCGGAATAGGTCAGGATGTTAATGGACAACTATATTACAAAGCGAACTTGTTTTTGCAAGATCTTTAACATAAAAAGCAATCCTTGTAGTGAGACAACCCCTTTAACCTGCTCTCACTGAGACCCTACTTCCTGTATAGAGATAAAAAGGGACCAGGTGGCAGGAGAATCAACTTCCGACAGCAGGACGACTGATAAGAGGTTGGCCAAGTTTTTAATTTCGACCCACTGTGTATTTGGGTTTGATACCCTGGCTGTAGACATCAGTAGTACTGATTCCTAGGGGTTGTCCACTTTGGACAGTCTCTATTTGTTAGAAGGAACCTCACAACGAAAAAACCGATCTAAAAGTGTTCTCTGCCTAGACTCTAAGGATCGGCTTGGGAAACGCGGAAGTAAGTGTTCAGTTTCCCTGAAGTGCCACCACTGGGGAAATCAAGCATTGTTTGTTCAAATCAATAGATTGTCTGTAAGGGTATATTCACGCAAAGTATTTTTATGTGGAATTTGACATGGTTTCCGAAATCCTTGTCAAGGCCGTCCCTTACTCCTTTGTGAAGTATTGTAAACTACAAAGCAGATTTTCCCACCACGGACTTTAAATCTGTATATGGACATGCCCATTCTTTTGAAGTGGAACTTTCTTGGATTCCGCTTCCCTACTGATATAGGGCGAACCCGTGTCCAAATTCAAGGTGAAAGCTGTTTCTGCAAAGATAAAATTTTCAGCAGAAATCCAGGTATCGCCTTCGGTTGTTGCTGAGGACTACACATCCGATTTTTATGATAGGAAAAACCCAATGTGTGAACATAGGCTAACGTAGGACAGGACAGATCCCCCAGAGCAAGAGCCACTCATTCTAACAATTCGCCATACTGACCAAGACATGAGGATCCTAAAGAAAGGACCCCGCCTCTATCAACTCTGGATTCTCTAATAATGTGCGGAGATAGGTTTCCTAAACTCTTTACAAGGGGTTTCTTTTTTTAGTTTTTTTTTTCCAGTAATTTTTTATAAAGTCTATTTGGGTTGATGGTGCCATGAGGAAATAAACAGCTCATCTCTGTTCAAGTGCTGCTGCCATCCGCCATCTCTCCCGGTTCTTCTGTTGACTTTGCGCCATTGCCATAGTCACTGCTCATTGCCTTCTTCACTTCCAAGCATTGACGTCAGGTAATGGTACATACAAGCCAACTGGAGCAGTGAGAAATCAACAGAAGAAACGGAGCAGAAGATAGATAGCGCCAGCACTGGAACCGAGGTGAGAGGGGAGGTAAGTATGTTTTTTTTTTTTGTTGTTGTTTTTTTTAGTCCATCACCACTACCCTAAATTGATTTTACAAGAATAACCTGGACTACCCCTGGACTCCATGCCAATCAGCATGGTGTAGAATATGATATATGGATGAACAAACTGCACTTACTGTATTTAGTATCAATATAGGTGTTTTATAGTTATTCTATATGAGTAGTATATGACATTTGATTCAATATTCAGTCCTAATCGCTTGCCATGTAGGAGAAAATTGTACCTGCACAGAGGTTTGTGCAAAGATCAACTTCTCTAAGGAAAAGTGGCACCCATACAGAATCTGATGCAGCATGGGCCATTGGTGCATTGAGGTACTGAGCCCTCCATAGGGTAACACTATCTCCACGTTTGTTCTCACAGCTGATTTGGACGCTGAATTTTCAGCGTCCAAATCAGCGTCAAAACCTTGTTCAAAAAGCACCTCAATGCAGCACTTTTCGGACGAGGTTTTGACGGAAAGGTTTTGCAGCACTGTTTCCGACAAGGTTTTGATCAGGTTTTTGATAAAGTTTTCCAACACGATTTTCTTTCTCAAACAGCCATTAAGATTAATAGCCAGGACAAAAACAGCACCAGAAAATGCGCCAAAAATGTGTTAGAAACCGTGCCAAAAACTAAAGAAGCACGGAAAATGCATGTAAAAGCCTCGTCATGTGTGAACTTGAACAATATTTTACACAGGAATCAATGGAAATGATCTGGAGGCGTTTTGACATTGTTTTGGGGAAGGAAATGCTCTGAAAACCACGTCAAAATCATCCGTGTGAACTTACCCTTACAGTTCTTTGGCACTCCAGACATAATATAGTCATTCGACTAATCTTGAGGCCAAAATAGGCAAGAAGCTTGTTTATAGTTTGGCACTAACAGCTTTTATAGTATAATGAATATTTTATGGAATAGTCTAAGCTGCATTTCTGCTATCCTTTCTATGTGTTTGTAATGGAGGATTTTTGTGCACATTTTGATCAAATTGTGTATGCCCACTTACCACATTAAGGTATGGTGCAGTGTTTTTTGCTAGATTTGAGGTATCTGTCGGTACACAGTGAAAAAAATGCTTCTCAATGGTCTCCCACGATTTTGTATCCCACACAGAAAGTGTACACCGCTGGAAAATAGAGAAAACATAGTCCAAATAGGACTATGGTTGCTCTTAGAGATGAGCGAATTCGTTTAGTATTTCATGGCGATTCGTGGTAATGAATCTTTTTTTCTAAAATGGCCGTGAACACATGACGTGACATGGGGAAAGAACTATGGGAGAAAGAAAGGAATGCCCTCAATGACCTGTTCAGACAGGCAGCCAATCAGCAGCCAACTTCTGTGACGTCACAGCCCTATAAATAGGGCAGCATTGTTAAAATTGCCATTGTCATTCGGTTGTCTCGTATGCCAACAAGACATTCTACTGTTTGCAGAACTAGTTTGCACTCTATACAAAAATTGATTCCGATTTTAGAGTTACTGGATTGAAATACCTTTTTCAAATACACAGTGTGTGTGTGTCATATACAGACCTGTTCCTGAACCAGCGTTTCTTATTTTGGGATATAGCTATCTGTGGCAAAGAGTTAATTTTTTCACTTACTATGAGGAACTCTGTGTCAAATCCAGTGTGTGTATTTCTGCCCTACACATATCTGAAATCCATCCAGTTCAGTCTGTAAGGAACACAGAAGAATGCTAATTATTTTCCATTATGTCATTCTGTTTGGATCAACTCTGTTTGTTTGGCTTTAGTAATAATGATGGATTATTGACTGATTGAAAAAAGCGGACACTGGCGGATGAAAGGAAGGGGCAAAATGTTCAGGAAACGTCCAATCGCAAAATACTGCTGACACCCTCTACACTTTTTTGGGGTGGCTCTACTTGTGGTCCGCGTATAACAGAACAGGTTCTGGTCATAATACTGTGAATCATCTGATATTGGTGTAAAAGGATGCGCTCTTTGATGCTATATAGGATTTTGGTCCTCAGCTAGATTCTTTCTAGTGGCGTGAGGTTACCTGTCCAGGCTGTGTGTTCCTCTTCAGTATTTTTTGGTCAGTTTTGCTCTTAAGTGACTCTAGGGAATTTTATAGTGAGCGATTCTATAGCCGGTGGCAGTCTTCTGGTGTCATACTAAAAAAACAACATTGTTGAAGACCAACCTAAAGCTCCCTCTGGCATATTTAACCCCTTAACGACTTTTGATGTATGGTACGTCCCAGGGCCGCTAATGGGGCTTGTGCAGGGGGATCGCGCCGCGTACCCCCGCACAGCTGCCGGGTGTTAGGGCAAAATCGACGCTAACACCGGCAGTTAGCAGCGCCGGCGGGTGGCTTCACCCGCTGGCGCTGGTTTTAGCCATCAGGACACAGCGGCAAAGATGGGCCGCGGCATCTGAATTAAGCGATCGGTGCCGCGCACCGATCGGTACGGTCATCGGCACTGCGGGGCGATCCAAAGGATCCGGGATGTGGTGGGGAAGCTTGTGAATGAAGGCTCCGTCACTTACCTGGCCGGTTTGCCCCACTTCGTCCGCATGACAGGAATTGGGAATCCAACATTTTTGTACACCTAATGCATTAAACTATGCAATGCATTAGGTTGTAATTACAATCGCGCCACCTAGTGGTTTCAAGTAACCATAGGTGGCCTCAATGTTACAGTAAAAAAATTAAATAGGTTTTTAAGTACAAAAAATAAAATGTATTAAAGTTCAAATCAACCCCCCTTTCCCCATTTTTACAAATAAAAATCTTAAAATAATAAAAAAAGTTACACATATTTTGGTATCGCCTGGTCGAAAAAGTCAAATCTAAAAAATATAACATATTTATCCCATACGCTGAAACCGTATAAGAAGAAAAAAAAATTCCAAACGCCAAATTGCGTTTTTTGGTCATTTTACGTCACTCAAAAAAATGGAATAAAAATGATCAAAAAAGTCGCATGCTTCCAAACTGCAGCGTTTAAAAAAGTACATTCAGCCCGCAAAAAATGCCCCTTCAGGAGTCCTAGGTGTTAGTACAAAAATTTTATTGGTCGCAAAAAATGGCGCCGTGGCGCAAATTTCAAAATAGAAAATGTTTGGAATTTTTTTACGGTACCAAAACAAACGGAAACCTTCTGTTTGGTATTGCCGGTCGTAAAATCTTAGAATACAGATAACAATTATATTTACCGAAGATTTAACGCCCTTAAAAGCAAAACCCCCCCCAAAATGGCAAAAATAAAATTTTTTTCCAATTTGTCCCACTTGGGTTTTTTTTTCGGTTTCCCAATTTTTTTTATAGTTAGTGAATAACCCTTAGAAAAAAACTTTTTGTCCCCCAAAATAAAAACCCTTTTTGTCTGGTTAGGTGGAAAAAAAAAAAGTTAGGGTTTCGAAGGCGAGGAGGGAAAAAAAGAACGTGTCACCAAAAAAAAAAAACGCCCTGGTCCTTAAAGGGTTGTCTCGCTACAAAGAATAGCTTTAAATTGTAGGGAAACCAAAAAAAAAGACATTTTCCAAATTATTCTTTGTTCCTCATTTCCCAAAGGGTTACAAGTGAATTTATGACCCTCCCTGGTTTTCGTTCCTCGTATTTGACCTGTAAAAAATTTCCCCCCCTGCTGTTTGTTCAATGAGATACGTGGTGACTTTCACACAGGCCCTGGCACACCCTGTGGCTCGCAGTAAAAAGCTTGATTTATGTAAAATAAAAGAACTGTAATTGGGCTTTTGTTTTGGGGGATTCAGATAAGAAGTCTTTTGGGTATTTTGAAAAGTAATTGATCTAATTGCATTGAAAGCCAGATGGCATGGAGCGTACAGAGGGAGCTTATGCAAATGATTTCAGTTTAAAACCGGGGAAGTGACGGAGTATTTCATTATGCATCTTATGAAACTTTTAAAGGGGAGACAAACCCTTTAAAGGGGTTAAGCATGGCACAACGTTCTACAGCACCCTGCAGGCTCTGTGCAGCCTGGAAATAGCTGCTTTTTAACGTGAATCATCTCATCACAAATTAATTTTTAACAAACCGAATTTGCTGCTTTGTAACCAATAACTGGAGAGCCATTGGTTGCAGTCCATTGCTTTTTTTCCCACAGCCTAAAAGTAAGTGTTCCTTGGTAGCCGAGGTACAAACTATCAGGATAATGAACACTGTTTTAATCAGATGATACCTCCTTTCTCTATTAATTTTCCGGTCATCAACCGCCTTTGTTTTCTTTCTTTCTGTGGCCCTAGAGGGAAGTGATGTCCACAGGGTTGTGGTGGCATTGAGTTTATACCCAGAAGCTGATGGAGCAGATTCTAGTTTGTTGGGAAATAACTTTTACAATCAGATTATTTTTGGAGTGTTACAGAAAACCCAGGCATTTCCGAAAAAACTTTGGTTCAAGCTTTTGCAATGAAATCTTAACATTGCTTCTAAACAGAGTGTTGGTAACTGCTAAAATGAAAGGTTCTGTTATAACCCTTGTCGTCCTTTCTTAAACTCTATAGCTACATAGCCTGACATGGAAATGCGTATCAAAAGTTTGTTTTGGGTTTTTGGGCTATGGTTCCATGGTGCATTCTGTTGGGTCAGTTAAAGGGGCCCGGGCCGAGTGGATCCATGTGGATTCCAACTTGAAATACTTGTTTAAAACCGAAGGTAAATCATCCCCATTGACCGCAATAGAAAATATGTGATATAGTCCATATAATGCATATTTCCTCTGTTGTTTTTTTTTGTTTTTTTTTAGAGTAAAAACAACTTCGAACACGTTCATTCTTCCGACGGATCCCACGTCATAAAACGGGTCTAGAACATTTATATGGCGGATCCGTGTCCAAAACTCTTTTGTTTGATCCGCGTCCAAAACCCCATAGAGATGAGTGGGACTTGTTTTCTGACATGGAATCCAACGGGAAAAAAAAATACGCTATGTATGAATTTGAATGCGCCTTTTTTTCCCTTTTGGGGCCCCACCCCCGTTTAAAAAGATTGGTAGTGTAGAAAATTTTCAGTTGTATGAAAATTTTTGGTGCATTACATAGAGTTTAAGCGCCAAACTTTGTATGGCAGTTCCCCTAGTTTTGGGGCCTTTAAAAAACGCAGTTTTGGGCGATGCATGTAAAGAACCAGAAATATACGGCACAAAAAGGCATATGCAAATTCATACATGTCGCCCTAAAAATTTCTGAAAATCGTGTTCAATTGCTTTTCAATGGTAGAATCCAGCGAGTAAATCCCATTTGGATTTACAATAACATTAATTAAAGAGGTTTTTCAATATGACTGTTTCACGGAGCCTGCTCTGTACAGCCAGCCCCAGGCTCCCTTCCCGTTCAGGCTGTGGGTGGTTTAATCTTTGGCTCCCACTTCCCGCTCAAACGGTGGGCGGTTTTTACAGCTTCAGGTCCACTTCCGCTCAAACGGTGGGCGGTTCTACGCTTTTAGGCTCCCCCTTCCGTTCGGTGTGGACTATTCTACTTTGGCTCCCCTTCCCGTTAGGCTGTGAGCGATTTTTACAGCTTTAGGCTCCCCTTCCTGTTCAGGCTGTGGGTAGTTCTACAGCTTCAGTCTCCCACTTTCTTTTAAGGCTGTGGGGGGTTCTACGGCTACAGGATCCCACTTCCTGTTCAGGCTGTTGGTGGTTCTACAACTTCAGGCTCCCACTACCTTTTCAGGCTGTTGGTGGTTCTAAGGCTTTGGGCTCCCACTTTCTGGTTAGGCTGTGGGTGGTTCTACAGCTTCATGTTCTCACTTTCTGTTCAGGCTGTGGGCAATTCTACAGCAGTTACTGACATTTCAGCTTTGCTGTTCCTAGCCTGTTAGAAGGACATTGGTGATATAGAGCTCCTGTGTGTAATAAGCACAGCAAAAGGACATCATCTCTGTCTTTTTGCTAATAGGCAGAAAAATTGGTTTTTGTAACTAAGAAATTTCTTAAACAAGGAGGAGGTAAGGATTGCTTTAAATCCAAAATGAAACAAGATCAGAACAGCAATGTATTTAGTAATAGTCCTTATTAACCTTTTTGCCTACATGTTTAAAGCTGATCAATATGGTAAGATTACCCCTCTAAGCTTTGATCTCTGTATGGTTTCATAGCAGTGTGGCATAGCTTAAACATCGCCATTTGGTCAGATACGTTATTTACAGTGCTCAATTAGTACCTGGTTCGTAGCTCTTGGACACTGATACTACATGGTAGGATTGATAGAGGTGGCTCTACCATTAGTCAGTTATAAAGATTTTGGGGGCGTTCATTCAATGGTTATTTTGGTACCAACGTTCTGCCTGTTCTCTATGGGAAGACGACAAGCCAGCAGAGGCAATGTGATGACCTGGACTATGTTCTGCTTGGAAACCTTGGGCCTTGACGTTTATGTGGATGTTACTTTTGTGCCTAGTACCTACTGAAATATCAATTCGGACCATTCCAACCCCATCATTGAAACTGCTTACAATTTTAGCAGTGGCTCTTTCAGCATGAAAGTACCCTGACCATGCTTCAAAATTGTCCATGAATGGTTTGAAGAACATTTCAAAGTTACTGACTTGGCCTTCTAATTCCCCGATTAGTCTGATGAGCATTGTGGGGAGGTTTGGAAAAATAGTCCATCCCGTTGCTTGTTCTTCTTACAGGACAACTAAAAGTACTTAAAGGGGGATTCTCATACAGGTTGTTTAACAAGAGCCAAAGGTAAATAAAGTTTTTGACTATAATTGTGTTCTGATTTTTCTTTATTTCGGAATAGAGTGTTTCATCTTGTGTTGTTTTCTTGGGCCCCTTTTACACGGCAAGGATAAAACCGGTCGTTTATTTTTGACCCCCTATTGTCCTGTTTTAGTGCCCTCCCCCCGGCTGCGGGGGGACGGCTTTTTCTGCGATTAGCCCGAAAAAACCCCTGGGGGAAAATCCG
>JAODAL010024453.1:0-57500 GCA_025379985.1 Phyllomedusa bahiana | reverse complement strand
AAAATGTAACTCTTAATATTATACATACTAAAATCTAGCCTATAAAAAGCATCTACCTAAGACAGGGCGACCGCCCTGAGAAGAGCGACCCCCGCACTGGAACCTAATCCTAATAGACCCTCTATCCTGTCCCTAAAATGATCTACAATGGGGAAAAGATGGTAAAAATCACGTTACAATAAAATGTGTATAATCATCTGAGTCAGATGTGGCACAATATATAGATCCAACGCGGTACCAAGATCTGGGCCTGGTATGTTACCCCATGAGGGCACAGCTGTGATGGGTGACTCCAGTTCTGCTGCACTGTCTGTTGGCGTAAATGGTTGTGCAAAATCCACCTCCGCTATGTATTACTTCAGTGACTCCAGCTCGGCTATACTGTCTATTGGAGTAAGGGGTAGTCCAAAATCCACCTCTCGGCTCCTGCTCCGCCATGTATTACACCATTGCCCTGCTCCATGAGCGCTCAGATCAGGGACTCCAGCTCTGCTGCACTGTCTGTTGGAGTAAGTGGTAGTCTGAAATCTGGCTGCTGCTATTCTGTCCCTCCGCCCTGTATTACTCCGCCATCCTGCTCTGATCAGTGACTCCCTGTCTCGCAGGCTCAGGGTGCTGCGGTCTCTCTCCACCATGCTTTACACTGCAGCGCTGCATGCGATTAGGCTCTGCACAAGCTCCGCAGCAGGCGAGTGCCTGGACAGCAGAAGACCAGAAATGCGATGTGTATATATTACTGTGTGAGGGTATATACCACTGTGTCTGACTGCACGATTGCTCTTCCATGAACCAGGAGGCTCAGGCTGAGCAGATGAGGGCTGGCCTGCTCCTGTGGGAGGTGACAGTAGAGTGAGTGCCTGTGAGTGATTACCGGCCGTGCTCGGTCCTCCGGCTGCTGGAAGAGCCCCCTTATTTTCCAGATTGTGGGGGATGGGGGCTCTAGAGTCAGGACTTTTCTGGAACAGATGTTTATTCATCACCCAGGACAGGGTTGCTGTGCGCTCGGATGTCCAGAGCCTGTAACACGGTGTAACGGACGCCCCGTGAAGCCGCCTCTCTCCAGGGTCTAAAGCCAAAATGTGACCCTGATCCAGTGCAGGGGGTCCTGGCTGTCACTGGGATAGAGGGGGGGGGGGGTCCTGGCTGTCACTGGGATAGAGAGGGGGGGGGGGGTGTCCTGGCTGTCACTGGGATAGAGGGGGGGGTTCCTGGCTGTCCCTGGGATAGAGGGGGGGGGGGTGGTCCTGGCTGTCACTGGGAGAGAGAGGGGGAGGGGGTCCTGGCTGTCACTGGGAGAGAGAGAGGGGGGGGGGTTTCCTGGCTGTCACTGGGAGAGGGGGGGGGGGGTCCTGGCTGTCACTGGGAGAGGGAGGGGGGGGGGGGTGTCCTGGCTGTCACAGGGATAGAGGAGGGGGGGGGGGTTCCTGGGTGTCACTGGGGGTGAGGGGAGGGGGGGGGGGTTCCTGGCTGTCACTGGGATACAGAAAGGGGGGGGGGGGGGTTTCCTGGCTGTCACTGGGATAGGGGGGGGGGGGGGGGGTTGGTGGCTGTCACTGGGATAGAGAGGGGGGGCGGTCCCTGGCTGTCACTGGGATAGAGAGGGGGGGGGGCGGGGTCCTGGCTGTCACTGTGGGGGTCCCTGGCACTGGCAGCACTGCCCGCAGCCCATGAGGGGTGTTCCGTACACAGTGTATACTCCGTGCACATTATATAATAGCGCAGGGTTTCCTGGGGGCTGAGAGTAACAGATCCCAGGTGTCCAGTGCAGGGATTGCTGGGATATCGTGTTCTCTTATCACCCAGAGCTTTCCTCACTGCAGTGTCCTTCTTGTTGTAGTTGGTGCATGTTGGGAGTAGTAGTTTTGTAACCAGTCATAACCACGAAAACCACAGTGTGACCAAGCCCTTAGTATTTGGTGGAAGGGAGCATCAACTCCCCTGTCTGTAGTCTCCACACCTCTTACAAGAAATACTCTGTGCTGCTGGTAGTACACTGCTCTTTTCACCATGTAAATCCTAGCCTGACCCCTTGCTTGTCTCTCTTCCTCTCTCCACATCGGGTGACTCCCTCCACCCCATTACTTGCAGCCGTGTCTCAGTATCCCGTGAGTGGTTACTCCTGACCAGCACGGGACACTTTCCTGAAATACTTTGTGCTGCTGGTGGTATCCTGATCCTTCACGACTAAATCCAAGTATGTCTCTTGCTTGACCTCAGCAAGGTTCCCCCTGTTACATGCAGCCCTGTCCTAATATCACATGGTTAAGAGGACAAGCTTGCAAAACAAGCTTCCTAAAATACTCTGTGCTGCTGTGCTCCTTCCACTGTGTAAGTCTTAGTGTGATCCCTTACTTGTCTCCTTTCCTCACTGCACATCACACCACTGCCCCCATCACCTGCAGCCCAACGTTGCCCTAGGGAGACGCAGCCTCCTGTAGTGGACCGGTCACAGCTTCTATAAGTTCAGCAAACTGCTCTCCTGAAATACTCTGCGCTGCTGGGGAGAGGGGGGCCGGTCCATCGAAATACTCTGCGCTGCTGGGGGGGGGGGGGGGGGCGGCCCATCGAAATATTAGCCTTTCATAATGTCATGTGGGCGGAACAAGTCACTGCCTGACAGGCTCAGCACATGACTCTTCTGAAACACTCTGTGCTGCATGGCGACCCGGCTCCTCCTCTGTCCCTGTTGGGTTGATACCCACTCCCTCTTCCCCCACTGCGAGCGCCATAGACTTCCACGGTTTGTCCCCGTTTGCCGCCATGCCAGCGCTCCGCCGCGTATCTGCTGCTATCGGCTCGGATGGGCTCTAACGCTGAATTTTTTTAAAATTTTTTTTATTTTTTTTTGCACCTATTCTTGAAGCACAACCTTTCGAGGGGAGCAGCTTTGTACTGCACGTTTTAATTTATCTGCTCCTTTCCATATATAAGCACCACCTGGGTTTCTTCTCTTGTGCTCTTTTTCCTGTAAAATCTGCATATGGCTCTCCTGAAATACTCTGTGCTGCTTCGAACCTTGCTTTCATAACTATAAAAGAAAAGGTGGAGAAGGATGGAAGTCAGATTGCAAGTTATTAATCTCCCATCTAATAACTGGCTTAAAGGGGACCCGTGACCTCACCTGACCGGTCTGATGTAGAGAATCCCTCTGTTCCCTGCAGCCTCTTCTCTTATAACTCCCGGTGGGGCTGTTCCTCTGTTATTCCTCCTAGAAATGCAGGGCTGGATGTGATCTGTTGAGGGGTGTGTCCCTGCAGTCTGACATTGTCCAATCAGTGCTGGCAGTTACAGGGACACACCCCTCAAACTGGAACGGTAACGCCCAGCTGACAGATTCAATGATACATTTCTAGGCTGAATAACAAAGGAACCAGGGCTGTGGAGTCGGTGCCCATTTTGCAGGAGTCGTCATAAAAGGGACGGACTCCCAAAATATATAATAAGTTGGTCCAGTTAGTTGGATGCAAAGAGCAAGAGGAATTGGGTCCGGCCGGTGCTACTGCTCCCATATCTTCAGCCTCATCACATGAGGAGTGTAATTGATGACATGGAGCAGGAAAAGCGCTGCCCCAGGGGAAAAGATTCCGCTCCCAGGGCAAACAGATTTCAGCAAATTTTTCACCTGCTTTAAAAGAAGTAGAAGATCAACCATTCATCAGACCGGACTGCGGCTGAGGCAATTCCTTTATACCCTGACATTGTTAGAGATGTTGCCCCTGTGGTCACCGCTTTGCCCCAAAGTTAGTGTAGAGAGGCCGTTCTCTAGCCTGGAAATAATGAGATCAGATGGGAGGTCATGTATGCAGGATCTGATGGAGGCAATACTATTTCTCAGAACAAATTCAGAGACTCCACAAATGCTCCTGCAGTGTTTTGCATATTTACAATTTTTTTGTGTCCTACAGTCATATCCAATAAATATATTTTACACTGACAAGCAAAAGGGTAACAATGTTTTAAACTTCTGACTTTCAGGCTCCATATCTCTCCATCCACTACAGCTTTGTACATGAGGCTACTGTAATATTATATACACTCATCTTACCGATCTTATACTTAAATGTGACTTGCAAGTATTTAGCATCTTAGTTCTGCAGATTATTTCCTGTAACTGCATTGTTACTGTTTTGCTCCTAAAAATCAAAATGTTAATTTGTATTATTTTGTTAGTATTTGGGAAATCCACATTTGGTTTTCAATACTGCCTGAATCCTTCTGGGCTCTGGATCACATTCAAGCATATCTTGACCAAAATCTGCTCCCAGGTCTCTTCTACACATTCCCAATGTTGGTGCAGACTGGACTTGGATACCAATACAGCTTTTTCTTCAACTCTCCCCATAAGTGTTCAAAAGATCAAAACACTGTTACCCTTTTGCTTGTCAGTGTCTGTTCTACCTAAATAGCTTGATTATTGTATCATAAGGTGATAAACAGCCTGATGTTACCATTTTACTACAGTAAAGTTATCACTTAACGTGCGCCGAGTATGAGGGAGTCGGGAGTCGGAGGTTTGGCTTGGCGACTCCACAGCCCTGCGAGGAGAACCACCCCTGTTTCTTTTCTTGTGCTCTTTTTCCTGTAAGATCTGCATAAGTCTTTCCTGAAATACTCTGTGCTGCTTTGAAGCTTGCTTTTATAATATAACAGAAAAGGTGGAGAAGGATGGAAGTCAGATTGCAAGTTATTAATCTCCCATCTAATAACTGGCTTAAAGGGGACCCGTGACCTCACCTGACCGGTCTGATGTAGAGAATCCCTCTGTTCCCTGCAGCCTCTTCTCTTATAACTCTGTGTTGTGCTGTTCCTCTTATTTCTCCTGGAAATGTGTGACTGAATTCATTAGCTGGATGTGATCAGTTGAGGGTGTGTCCTTGCAGCCTGAGCTTGCCCAATCGGTGCTGGCAGTTATGTGGGACACACCCCTCGAACTGGAATGGTCACACCCAGCTGACAGATTCAGTAATATATTTCTAGGCGGAATAATGGGGGGAAAAATCCAACACAGTTAAGGGGTGCTGTCCAGAATTGGTGTTACAAGAGAAACAAGGGTTTTTTAAAACAGATCGTCAGGGGAGGTCCCCAGGGACATTTTAAATCTTTAAACTTGAACTATATTCTTTGCTTTATTTCTCCATGAAAGTTGGCAACCCAGAGAGTACACACACAACAAATTTTATTTTAAACAACATAAATTTTTTAACAATATTAATCACAACATATATATACACACAATTATACAACCATAATATACACACACATTATAAAACACACCAACAACTATAACAAAATACTAAATATACACACCAAATATTACCACAAACACACATAAATATACACACACCACTAATATATAAAAACAACCACATACATATATACCACACACACAAAATATAACACAACAACATATATATATAAAAACAATAATTAACACACAACAAATATAAATTTTCACACACATATATAATACACAAAAATTATATATACCACACAATTTTATCACACATAATAATACACACCACCCAACTTATAAACAACCATACATATATACACACAAAACTATATAATAACACAAAATATAAACACAACATACATATATACACACACTACTTATATATAACACACATAATATATACAACACACACCATATATTATACAAACATATATATATACACACACATATAATATACACACATATATATAACCACACATATATATAACACACAATAATACACAAAATATATACACACACATATATATACACACACATACATATATACACCCATACATATATACACACACAAAATACTATTAAAACCCCAAAATAAATATACCACACACCAAAAAATATATACACACCACACACATATATAACACACACACATACATATAACACACCACACTAATTTATACACACACAAAACTACATATTACACACACATAATATTACACACAAACAATACAATATACCCAAAAAACACAACATATATACACACACAATACATATACACACACATACACACACATACACACATCATTACACACCTAATATACACACACATACTTTACACACCATACTTACAAACAATACCACCATACATTACACACTATACCACAAATACATATAACACCAAAACATATACACACACTACATATACACACACATACATATACACAACACAATATACACACACACAATAACCCACACACATTACACACACAACAAAACACACCACCATTTACAACACACAAATAACCACACCAACATACATACATACAGCAACCATGAACCACATGCACACACACTTCACAATAAATACTGCAAATACTACATGCACAACACAGCACACATACATACATGCACACCAAGCACACAAAAACATGCAACCCCCATGCACCCACACTGCACCACCTGCCACATACATGCACACATACATTCACACATACATGCACACATACATGCACACACACATGCACACATACATATACACACATATACACACACATACATGCACACACACATGCATACATACATGCACACACACATGCACACATACATGCACACATACATGCACACATACATGCACACCCCCACACAAAAACACACATACATACCACACACACACACACACACACACACACACACACACCACACACACACACCACACACACATATATATAATATCCACTACCAACAGAACTGCCTGATTTGTCTCTGACTTCCCCTCTGTGCGCTCTGATAGCACAGAAGTAAGGAGTGCTCAATGGTTTTTCTTCCAGACCGTTTATGGCCTGAGAGGTGCAAGTGTTATCAGCAGAACCTAAGTGTGAGGGAAGCTGGAAACCTCCCCAGTGCAGGAAAAGATTAACCCATTTTCCTCATGTGTATTGATCTTGTTGGTGTAGTCTAATCGTCATCTCAGTCTGTGTAGAGAACAATAAAGCGATCTTTATGTCCTTACTTACTATTTGTAATAAGACTGCATGTAGATAAGCAGCACCTACAGTAATGTGAGATTAATTCACTCTGCTGATTCTGCCTTTTCATGTATTGCTCTGGTCAGTGCCCTGTGGTCTAGCCTAGTTTTTATCTTGTCTGGCGCAGAAAACAGCAGCACGATTGCTGTAGTTACCTACTATTTGTAATAAAAGTACATGCAGATAAGCAGCACCTACAGTAAAGTGTGATTAATCCGCTCTGATTGTCCTTTTTCATTTATTGCTCTGGTCAGTGCCTTTTTTGTTTGTTAAATTTTTTTTTTTTTTTTTTTTGTCTGGCGCAGTGTGATTGTTGGAATTAGCTACTATTTGTAATTAGACTACTTAGAGGTAAGCAGCAGTAAAGCAAGATCAGTCTGCCCTCCCATTCAGGAGTACTCTCTTGTAAATGTCACAGCTAGAGAAGACCAATATTTTCTATATTTTACTTGCATAGGACTCATGAGGTAAGAAAAAAAAAATCCTGCCAAAAATTCTAATGGAAGAATATTGGTCAAAAATCCCCCTTTCTGATGGACGTGTCCCTTTTGAGTCTATAGACCCCCAACCCCTCAGAGGATTTTTCTGGTGGTCAGTGTGTATGAAATGGGTGTCACCAAAGGGAGAAGGGAGCGAGCGGCACTCCTCCCTGTATGGGGAAACCTGTCGCGCCCCTCCCGGTTGTGGGTAGCCCGGTGGATAAAAGCGACGGCCCCCGATTTGTTTCCGAGTGGCCAGATCCAAATTGAGTATCGGTAAATGTCCTCATCCCCTCCTGTCCTCCATGACCTGCCCGGGGGGGGGGCCGTGCAATAAACCTGTTGGGGGGGGGGAGGATTATAGGGTCACTCAGTGGATACAGATGTGTGCGCTGCAGGCAGATGGGGGAAACTTTGGTTTTCTCGATCTGCAAATGTACTGGAATATCTGCAGAGGCGCAGCGCGGATTTATACCAGCTACTCATTGATGGAATCAGAAGTGATACATTGTATCCATCTACTTATTCGTGGAATTGTACAATGTATCGCTACTGATTTCATCAGGGAGTAGATGGATATTGTGTATCAATCTCCTCCCAGGTAAATCAGTGTGTACAAATTTTCCATCTATTATTTGTGGAAATTTTTAATGTATCGCAATGAGTTCATCTGTGAAAACTTGGTACTAAACTGCTCATAGGTTTATTAGGATAAATGTATTATCTGTTTTTTTGGAATTGTACAATGATCCCTTACTTATTGTGGAATTGTCAATGTATCCATTATTTTTCGTGGAATTTTACATGTATCCATTACTTATTCGTGAAAATTTTACAAATTTTCCATTACTTATTCGTGGAATTGTACAAATTTTCCATTACTTATTTGTGGAATTGTTAAATGTTCCCTTACTTATTTGTGGAAATTTTCAATGTATCCTTACTTTTTTGTGGAATTGTCAATGTATCCATCTATTATTTGTGGAAATTTTACAAAATCCCTCTACTTATTTGGGGAATTTACAATGTATCCTCTATTATTCGTGGAATTGCAATGTATCCTCTCTTATTCGTGGAATTGTACAATGTTCATTACTTATTGTGGAATTTTACAATGTACCATCTACTTATTGGGGAAAATTTACAATGTTCCATCTATTATTTGTGGAATTGTGAATGTATCCATCTATTATTTGGGAATTGTAAATGTATCCTCTACTTTTTTTGTGGAATTTACAATGATCCATCTATTTATTTGTGGAATTGTAAAATGTATCCATTGTTTTTTGTGGAATTGTAAATGTATCCATTGTTATTTGGGAAATTGTACAGTATCCATCTGCTTATTTGGGAATTGTAAAATGTATCCATCGCTTATTTGGGGAATTGTAAATGATCCTCTGCTTATTTGTGGAATTGTACAATGTATCCATCTGCTTATTTGTGGAATTGTACAATGTATCCATCTGCTTATTTGTGGAATTGTACAATGTATCCATCTGCTTATTTGTGGAATTGTACAATGTATCCATCTGCTTATTTGTGGAATTGTACAATGTATCCATCTGCTTATTCGTGGAATTGTACAATGTATCCATCTGCTTACTCCTGGAATTGTACAATGTATCGGAATGGAGTTCATCTGTGGATACATTGGTCTATCAATCTGCTCATAGGTAATCAGTGATACAATGTATCGCTACTGAGGTCATCAGGGAGTAGATGGATATTGTGTATCAATCTCCTCATAGGTAAAATCAGTAGTGATACAATGTATCCATCTACTTATTCGTGGAATTGTACAATGTATCGCTACGGAGTTCATCTGTGAATACTGTAGAACAGCCCACAGCCTGAGCAGGAAGTGGGAGCCTGAGGCTGTAGAACCGCCCACGGCCTGACCGGGAAAGTGGGGAGCCTGAAGCTGTAGAACCGCCCACGGCTGACCAGGAAGAGGGAGCCTGAAGCTGTAGAACCGCCCACGGCCTGAACAGGAAGTGGGAGCTTGAAGGTGTAGAACCGCCCACGGCCGGAACAGGAAGTGGGAACCTGAAGCTGTAGAACCGCACACGGCCTGAACAGGAAGTGGGAGCCTGAAGTTGGTAGTGAAGAGCAGGCTCAGCATGGTATGAGCACCCCTTTAACCCTAAAATGGCTTGATATTGGGGTTATGGTTGGAGGCCATTTTGTGGATATTTAAGCCCCCATTTGTTTGAGGCCACCAGAATAAAAGCACTCCAATTTTGAATTGTAAAAGCCCATTTAAAAAAGCCCTATTTACTGGTGGAGGGGGGGGGGGGGGGTCTCTTATCCAGGACCCCCCATCTGCCCCAGAAGAGGGCAGCTCCAAAGAGCTCTGAAGCCTGTATCCCATTCATACATGACTAAGCAGCATATACGCTGCAGGGGAGTTTAGCCATTTAGACCCTTGCCCTGTTTTCTTGCAGATAGCGGGGGGGTCCCAGCAGCGGGGGCCCCCTGTGACGGGTCTTTGTTGGACGCGGAGCTCTCTTATGCTGAGCTCGGTGACGGCATTGCCCGCAGCGTTCATTCTCACGTGGTGTTTACTGCAAGTGTCTGTAGTGGCCCCCTGGGGGTCGTGTGCATCTCGGGGCCCGTCGTGTGTGCGTCTGTAATTGGTGCCCATAATTCCCCTGTATAGACACAATAGGCTCCTGACAGCGCTGAGTAACGGCCCTGTGCATCGTTGCCGGCTGGTGCTGGGAGTTGCACGTTGAGCTGTAACGTTTTGTCCAGTAAATACAGCGCGGAGATCGGGTAACGAAAACTTCTGCACCTTCCTAATATGCTTCTATGGGGCGTTCACATAGATCTGCCCTGTATGGCAGCGGCGGGCACCAGCTTGGCCTCTGCCGTCCTCCCCAGGGCTCCATAATGGGGCACAGCCCCAGACATTGCAGGCAGAAGTTTTGGTAGTTGCCATGTTTTTGGATCTGGTACCCATTTGGCCGGTCCCTCCAGGTCATTCGCAGATCTCTGCAGTGCTAGGTACAGCCCGGCATGTCCTCTCCCTACAGCGGCCCTCCAGCTGTTGGGGAAACTACAACTCCCATCATGCATTTGTATAATCTATAACAGTGGGCATGATGGGAGTTGTAGTTTCCCAACAGCTGGAGGGCCGCAGTTTGACACCTGTGCCCTACAGGATGGGGTCCAGCTTCTGCCTCTTACCAATCCTTCCAATCCCAGTTCTCGGTCACGGAATATTCCACCTATGGCTCTGATCCATTTATGACTCTTTTGTGCATTCAAAATTGCCTAAAAGGCCATATTCAACCACAAATTGGGCCATTAAAGGGGTTTTCTCACTACAATGAATCCTTTAACATGTAGTGACAGGTAATTGAAGACTATTACCAAATACATTGCCATGTCTATTTTTATTTGGGCAGGAGATTTTATCTCCCCTTAGAGCACACGTTTCCCTAGTTGGGACCACTGCTTTCCCCACTTATCCCTGCTCTCTCATCTCTCCTTGCTTTAAGCTGCCATCACTCACTTAGTCCAGGGGCCCCCATCTCCAGTCCTCAAGGCCCACCACCAGGTCACGTTTTCAGGATTTCCCACAGAATGCACTGACAACAATTAAAGGGGTTTTGCCACGATGTAATGTTGACGTGGGATCCTCCAAAATGGGTATTTAATCACTTTTTTAAATATGTGATTCAAAAAAGTGAAGGTTTGAGAGCTACAGCGTTGCTCAGTCCCCCTTAGTTTCCTGAAAGTTTACATTAGACACGACCAGGAGCTGACAAGAGCTGATCTTGCTTGGCTTGTTTGTTTGCACTGATCTGATGACGGGGAACATGAAGGAGCTTTCAAGGGGCTGGGGAGAAAATGCAGTCATGATGCTGTCTGCTGTATAGACAATCCACTGTTGTAATGTTATTATTTGAGTAAACTTTTGAGACTCTCCCTGCTTCCTCCCTCTCTGCTCACCCCCTCCTTCTCACCCCTGCAGCCTTTCATGACAGCATGCTTTGTTTATATTCTCCCCTGAGCTGATAAGGCGGTAAGGAACTCGCTTCCTGGCAAAACCCCTTTAACTCACCTGTGCTATGCTAAGGAAACCAGAAAACATGACCTGTTGGTGGGCCCTGAGAACTGGAGTTGGGGACCCCTGACTTAGTCCATGGTGAGTCGCCTCCTGCGCAGTCTTACCTTAAAGGGGTTGTCTCGCTACAAAGAATAGCTTTCAAATTGTAGGGAACACAAAATAAAGACATTTTCCAAATATATTGCTTTGTTTTCCCTAAGGAGATACAAGTGAATTTATGACCTCCCTGGCTATTTCAGTTCCCTCAGTAACAGACCTGTAAACAATTCTCCTGTCCTGTGCTGCTCAGCAGTAAAAAGCTTGATTTATGTAAAATAAACAGAACTGTAATTAGGGCTTTTGTTTGGGGATCAGATAAGAAGTCCTGTTAGTAGTTTGAGAAGCTAATCTGATCTAATTAGCAACTGAAAGCACAACAGAGCACAGAGCTGTACAAGCAGGGAGCTTATGCAAATTAGTCAGTCTGAACCAGGAAGTGACAGAGTATTTAATTTATGCATTCTCTGAAGGGAGACAACTCCTTTAAGTAATGGACTTTGAAAGCTTCTCATTTATCTAAGTAAACACCCCATAGAGCTCTGCAGCCTAATGTAATACACTTTGTAAATCTCTTGCACCAATGTCCGTTTAATAGGAATAGCAGAGCTGATCTGTCAATCGCTGTTACAGACCTACCCACAACCTGACCAGGAAGTGAGTCTAAAGCTGCCTGTGAAACCGGATGGTGAGAAAACCCCTTTAAAGCAGGACCTTTTTAAGGGGTTGTTCACGGTGTTATTTGCTTACATTTTGAGGTATCCATCAGGGTAACATGAAGAAAGGTACCGTGACGCCCCCATAGAGATTAATAGAGCAAATGTAGTCCTCTTTGGACCTGTTTGCTCTATTTCCCAATGGTGGACACTTTCCCTGCAGGGCTTAGAAGCCTGATCCCCCACGATTTTGGGCACTCCAAGGCAGATAGTCTTATGCTGACTGAGTTTGCTCTATTAATCTCTATGGGGCTACGGTGGCTTTGTCGCAGTTCCTTTGCTCTACCCTGCTAGATCCCTTGAACGGAAGCAAATAACACTGTGTGAACGGCCCCTTAGTAGGTCCTGCTTTAAAGGGGTTTTCTCACTGTGCAGTTTCACCGGCTATCTTTAGACTCGCGTGTGAGAGACGTTTGGCTTTTTTTAAAGCATTTCATACAAGTCTCTTCTTTACTTCATAAGCGGCCGGCAAATTGGTTTGACACGACCTCTCGGATAACATTTTGCTGGTGGCGATATCTAGAGCGTCCTGTTCAATGTGAGCTCTTCATAAACCTTCAGGTAATTCTCGCACCATAGATGTTACTCTCTCCAGTCTGCAAGTGAGGTCTTTGTCCTTGTAACATCTTTAGGAGATGGCGAGAACATAAGAATTTAACCAGTCCATTAGTAGCTTTTCTGTATACACAGAATCCTTAAAGGGGTGTTATCAAGCCGACTCTTGATGGGCAACTTCAGACTCCCACTTCCTGTTCAGGCTGTGGGTGGTTCTATAGTTTCAAGCATCTGCTTCCTGTTCAGGCTGTGGGTGGTTCTACAGTTTCGAGCATCTGCTTCCTGTTCAGGCTGTGGGTGGTTCTACAGTTTCGAGCATGTGCTTCCTGTTCAGGCTGTGGGTGCTTCTAAATCTTCAGGCTCCCACTTCCTGTTCAGGCTGTGGGTGGTTCTACAGTTTCAAGCATGTGCTTCCTGTTCCGGCTGTGGGTGCTCCTACAGCTTCATGCTCCTGTTTCCTGCTCAGGCTGTGAGTGGTTCTACGGCTTCGGGCTCCCGCTCCCTCTTCAGGCTGTGGGCGGTTCTACGGCTTCGGGCTCCCGCTCCCTCTTCAGGCTGTGGGGGGTTCTACGGCTTCGGGCTCCCGCTCCCTCTTCAGGCTGTGGGCGGTTCTACGGCTTCAGGCTCCCGCTCCCTCTTCAGGCTGTGGGCGGTTCTACAGCTTCAGGCTCCCGCTCCCTCTTCAGGCTGTGGGCGGTTCTACGACTTCAGGCTCCCGCTTCCTGTTCAGGGTGTGGGCGGTTCTACAGCTTCAGGCTCCCGCTCCCTCTTTAGGCTGTGGGCGGTTCTACAGCTTCAGGCTCCCGCTCCCTCTTCAGGCTGTGGGCGGTTCTACTGCTTCAGGCTCCCGCTCCATCTTCAGGCTGTGGGCTTCTAGGCTTGGCTCCCGCTCCATCTTCAGGCTGTGGGCGGTTCTACAGCTTCAGGCTCCCGCTCCATCTTCAGGCTGGGGGTGGTTCTACAGCTTCAGGCTCCCTCTTCAGGCTGGGGGTGGTTCTACGGCTTCAGGCTCCCGCTTCCTCTTCAGGCTGTGGGCGGTTCTACAGCTTCAGGCTCCCGCTCCCTCTTCAGGCTGTGGGCGGTTCTACAGCTTCAGGCTCCCGCTCCCTCTTCAGGCTGTGGGCGGTTCTACAGCTTCAGGCTCCCGCTCCCTCTTCAGGCTGTGGGCGGTTCTACGACTTCAGGCTCCCGCTTCCTGTTCAGGGTGTGGGCGGTTCTACAGCTTCAGGCTCCCGCTCCCTCTTCAGGCTGTGGGCGGTTCTACAGCTTCAGGCTCCCGCTCCCTCTTCAGGCTGTGGGCGGTTCTACAGCTTCAGGCTCCCTCTTCAGGCTGGGGGCAGCTCCCTGTGCAGCTGATGAGACAGCAGGGAGTGACGTCTTCACTAGTGTCGCATCGATTTTAATCGAGTCGATTTTTAGAAAATCTTTTCGATCCGATCATCGTTTCCCATTAGGCGATGTTCTCACGGCTGATTTTGGGATGGATTTCAGCCATAATTCGCGCTGTACTGCGCTCCAATACGGCTGAAATCCGTCCCAGTCATTACGGTAATCCACAGTTCTCAGAGTACTATGGATTTCGTCTCCTCTTCCCGCTCGCGAATGCGGGGAGAAAGTGACATGCACATTATCCCGGCGGATTAAGCGCCGTGGACCATGAAAGTCTATGGGGCCGGCGAGGTGCCGGCCCCCTCCGCCCCCGTACACGCGCCGTAATTGCGGGCGAAATCCCTCCCGCAATTACGGTGTGAATCAGCCTTGTGAACATAGCCTTAAAGTCAATGCACAGTGAAAATGGCGCGACACGTCGATCTCGATTTTTACCCAATTTTGCCGGGAAAAATCGAAAAGAGCGAGAGACCTGTAAAAATCGTCTCGATTTTTGGAAAATCGATCATCTTTAGTCTTCACCTCTGCCGCTGCTAGAGTAAAGAGAGGTGGTGGTGGTAACCTAGGCAAGTGTGTATACAAACGGAGGATAAGTACTGCTCTCGATCTGAAACAGAGCAAAATCAGAACAGCAATGTATTTGGTACAATCCAAGTTTCCTAAAAGCAAAAGGATGTAAACCATGAAGCTGAGGAGCTTTATTCATTCTGTTTGTGTAATTACCACAAGTTTTCTTCAGTTTTTTGCTATTCACAGACATGGCGGCCTTCTTGTAGGGTTAGGTGGTGTGTGTGTGGTAGTGCAACTCAGTCTTATTGAAATAACTGAACAGGGGTGGCGCTGTTTAGGAGGAATCTGTGCAACCCCTTTAAGCTGCGAGTCCGCAGTGCATCCAGGCAAGCTTTAGGAACCTGAGCATGTTTGCCCTCCAGGCCATTTCGTTTGACCTGCCCTGATGTAGAGAGGTGCGGGTAGTGCATTTAGAAGACACCGAATAGTCTAGAGTGATGTCTCAGCTGTTAGAAGCATTAGGCCGGGGCAGGTTTTCAGGATGTATAAAGAAGGTTGATTCTATTGGGGACTTAGAACTAGAGGCCCCATCTTGTAATGCTATGGAGGTGGTCGTGGTGTCGGGGCACTGGCGCTTTCTCTGGTTGGTGCAGCACTTCATCCGATTTATTCTCATCGGCGTGACTGGTAAGCAGCAGCAATGTGGCCGGAGAGCTGGCGTTGGGTATTACGGAGCCAGTAGACTGTACCAGATTAGAGCCCCACGCGGCTGGCACCCACCGCACGGTCATTGTAAGCCCACATGCGGTGCCAGCGCACAGGTCCAGCTCACTGGTGCGGTCAGTGCACATCACTTGGGCTCTTCTTTCTTATGGTTTTCAATTCATTTTTTTTATTGAGCCTAAATTACACGCTGTACTGCACGGGCTGTGAAAGCGGCGGATTAGCTGCCTAATATAGCACAAGCGCCCTGTGCTGTCCAAACCAACAGCTGCGTGATGCCACCCACACCAGTCTGTGCAGGTTGTGTGGAGAAGGAATGGCACTGCACCACTTGGCCGTTAGGGGGCGCCCCACTGCTCTCTGTATATAGACAGATGATCCTTACATCACATTAGGAGTCGTAGCGTAAACCTCTTGGATTTGCCTCATTATCAAGGGAGCAGATTGACCCCCTAAATACATTGTCCATATTACAACATCAGGTCTTGATGGGTTAATTTCTCACTCTACAGGGGTCATAGTTGTGGTCTGATTTTAGACCGAGAAAAAAGTTTGGCTTCTATAGTTCATTTTTTTTTTTTATAGATTTTATACTTTATACTTAAAGGGGTTGTCTAACAACAACGATTCATATTACCTCAGTCCTGTTTAATTGGTTTAACTTAGAATTAAGGGGCGTGTTTACTGGCTTCCACTAGGCTGCAGTAGAAGCCAAGTCTGTAGCTATAGCAACCAGTGCTGTCAGCCTTTCAGGAGAGATAGAACAGGTCTGTAGCTATAGTGACCTGAGAAGCTGATGCAGCCCATACAAGAGGGGATATCTAGGAATAGGTAGGACTCTGTTAATGGACACATATTGTAAAGGGACTTGTTTTTGCAAGATCTTTAAACATAAAAAGCAGCAATCCTTATAGTGAGACAACCCCTTTAAGTAATTTTCAATTACCAAGCTAAGCTCCCTAAGAGCACAAGGATGCAAACCATCTTGCTCAGTAGCTTTATTCACTTTACATCCCACAATTGTATGAGAGTGTAAACCATCATTCCCCAAAGCTGTATTCAAATTACTATTGTGCAGTTGCCAAGCTAAGTTCCTTAAGAACACAAGGGTGTACATCATTAGTTGCCTAATATAGCACAGGCACCTATACTGTCCTAACCAACAGCCATGTGATGCCACCCACATCAGTCTATGTATGTTGTGTGGGGAAGGAAGGGGAACATACCACTTAGCCAGTAGTGTAGAAATCATGTCATATTTAGGACTATTTTAATACATTTTTCATGCTTTACGGGTCATTGCTGTGGACTAATAAAAAAAATAAAAAGTTTGTCCAATATAGTAAATTTCCTTTTTTGGGCTCTTCAGGTTTTTTACTATCCATGCTGATACCTTTTCTTGATGGCTCCTCTACTGCCCTAATGGCAATCTTCTGTCAGTGGGCCCTTCACTTGAACAACCACCACTTTCTCTCATTTCCAACCCTTCTTAGCATGATGAGCATTTTAAGACGGTCATGTGCCAAGGAGTCCTTAAATATTGTTTTTCAAATGCCAAGCTAAGCTCCTTAAGAGCATGAGGGTGTAAACCATCATGCTCCGTTTCTCATCTCCCCCCCCCCCCCCCCACACACACACACACATTTTTTTTTTCCTTTAAAACTTCAGTCACTAGATATGTCGTCATCGGCAGTGTTGATGAACTTGTCCCTAGCAGTCTTGTTTACACCCCAAGATTAGAGAAACATGGTTGTGTTCTTTCAGCAATGTGTCCTTCACTTGGATACCCCTCAACAACAGCCAGTGGGTGTTCAGTAATGGTTGTGCAGTTAGCAAACTAAACTCCCTAAGAGCCTGTGGATGTATACCTTTATGCTCGGTAGCCGTATTCACTTTCTTTTTTTCCAAAAAACTTCAATCAATAGATATGTCGTCATCCGCAGTGTTGGTGAACATGCCATAGCAGACTTGTTTACACCCTATGGTTGAAGGTGGTTGTCCAGGGTTAGAGAAACATGACTATGTTCTTGCAGAAACTTGTGTTAGCTGATCTTTTTACTTTAACACCTTTCACCTCCAACCCATCTGATCATGGTAGGAGTTGTAGCTTTTACAACCAACGGGTAAGGGAAATTATGGTTGTGCAGTTAGCAAACTAAACTCCCTAAGAGCCTGTGGATGTATACCTTTATGCGCCATAGCTCCACTCACTTTGAAGTTTTAGAAGAAAAAGATTAGTCACTAGATATGTCATCAGCAGTGTTAGTGAATGAGTCCCTAGCAGTCTGGTTTACAGCCCACGGTTGAGGGGTTTGACAGGAATAGAGAATAATGGTTGTGTTTTGGCAGAAACTTGTGTTCGTTGGTCCCTTACTTGGAACACTCACCACCTTAAACCCGTCTGAGCATGGTGGGATTAATTTTTATTCTTTTTTTTTTTTAACAGTCAGGGAATCCTCAAATAATGGTTGTGGCGTTAGCAATCTAAGCTCCCTAAGAACATGAGGATGTAAGCAATTGTGCTCAATCATGCTTTTTTTCACATACTCACCTCCCAAAAAACATCAGTCACTAGATATGTTGTCAGCGGTTTTAGTGATTTTGTCCATAGCAATCTTGTGTACCCCACAGCTGAGTGGTTGACCAGGATAAGAGAAACATGGCTGTGTTCTTGCAGCAACCAGTGTTAGTGGGTCCTTCACTTGAAACCCCTCCCCCATTTCAAACCTGTCTGAGCAAGGTGGGAGTTGTAGTTTTTTACAACATTCAATGGTTAAGGGAGTCCTTTACAAAAAAAAAACAAAAAAAAAGTGCAATTAAACTAAGCTCCCTAAGAGCAAGAGGATGTAAACCTCATGCTCCATAGCTTTATTTTTATTTTTCTCCTGAAACTTTAGTCACTAGATATGTCGTCATAAGCAGTTAGCGAACGTGGCCCTAGCAATCTTGTTTACAGGGATTGGTCAGGATCAGAGAAACATGGCTGTGTTCCTGTAGCAACCAGTGTTAGTTGGTCCTACACTTGAAACCCCACATTTCCAACCTGTCTGAGCATGGTTGGAGTTATGTTTTGTTTTTGTTTTTTTTACAACAGCCAATGGGTCCTTTTAATTGCACTTTTTTTTTTTTTTTTTTAAACTAAGCTCCCTAAGAGCAGGAGGATGTAAACCATCATGCTCCATAGCTTTATTTTTTTCCTCCTGAGACTAGTCACTGGATATGTCCTCATCAGCTTTGTTAGTGAACGTTGCCCGAGCACTCTTGTTAACAGGGATTGTCCATGATTAGAAAAACCTAGCTGTGTTCTTGCAGAAATTTGTTGAGGCTCCTTTACTAGAAACCCCACCCCCACCGTCAACCCATATGATCATGGTAGGAGCTGTAGTCCTTACAACAACCAGTTTGTTGGGGAATCCTTGAAGTAAAATGGTTGTGCAATTAACAAACTAAGCGCCCTTAGAGCAGGAGGGTGTAAACCATGATGCTCAATACCTTTTTTTTTTTTAAAAAAATGGTTATTTGTTTTGCTCAAACTTTAGTCACTAGATATGTCCTCATCAGCAGTGTTGGTTAACGTGTCTCCTTAGCAATCTTGTTTACAGGGATTGTCCAGGATTAGAGAAACATGGCTCTGTTTTTGCAGAAATTTTAGAGGCTCCTTTACTCGAAACCCCACCCCACCTTAAACCCATATGAACATGGCAGGAGTTGTAGCTCTTACAACAGAAAGTAGGTTGGGGAATCCTTAAAGGGGATTTATCGCTTCTTCAGTTCGTGTGTTTCAAAGTATTTTCAATTTCTCAGCTCTACAAATCCAGGGGAGTTTCTTCCCCTCCCAGCTGGGTGTTTCTTAACTGAAGGGGGATGACATCACCCCCCTCCCTTCTCTGTCTGAGTCCACATCACTGTTCCTCTCCCATGCAGTCTTATTTTGTAAGATCTGTTTACATACCACAGGCTGCATTCAGTCTATACAGTCTTCAATGATCTCTTCTCCTCTCTCAGCTGGAGGTTTGTTAGTTGAATCCAGTCTTCTATGAACGGCACAGATCTCCCTTCTATGCAGGAGAGTTAGGCACCATGGCACAATTTTGCTGTTTTCTTATTGTAGAATCAGCTGCAGTGTGTTTCTGCTGGGTGTGCAGAGTGAAATTGCTGCGGCCCCTTACTCTGAGTGAGAGAAGCAGGGACCGAGGCACATTCTGCTGTTTTCTGATTGTAGAAGCCCTGCAGTGTTGTGTTCTGGCTATGCAGAGTGAAAATGTGCCGCTCCCTTACTCTGAGTGAGAGACAGGAATGCTCGCTCCCGTGAATACGACCGGGGGCCGGACAGAATGTAAATCAGTAGAGCAGTCAGCCAATGAAATGAAAGGAGGAATCCGACCGGCACTGGGGAACAGTGTTTACAGAAACAGAAGATAAGGGATCCTGTGAATACAAGACAGCTTTGCTAATGACCTCTAATTGCAAAGTTGCTTGTTTTCACTATCCCCTTATTCTGAAGACCATTTAATGAAATGATACAACCCTTTTAAAGAAGGAAAAATGGTTGTGCAATTAACAAACTAAGCTCCCTAAGAGCAGGAGGATGTAAACCATCCTTCTCAATAGCTTTAATTTATTTTTTTTCCTCCTGAAACTTTATTCACTAGATATTTCGTCGTCCGCAGCAGTGTTCATAAATGTGGCCCTCAGTCTTGTTTACAGGGCTCGCCCAGGATTAGTGAAACCTCCATGTGTTCCTGCAGAAGCTTTGCCCCCCCTCCCCCTGCCCCCCCCCATTCACCGGTGGGGTGTAAAATTGCACCTCAGCCTAAAGGGCTCTGTTGTGACTCCCTCAATTAGGGGAAAAAACAGCATCTGTTAGAATAGGATAAAATGGAAGCGCTGCAGCGTCAGCCGGGATTCTCATCATGCAGCTTCCTGATCTGTAATGAAGTTTACTCTGGTGTCTTCTCGGTCCCGTGAATGAGGGAGACCTAGCCGAGGGTTTAGGATGGGGGGGGTGCAGTGTAGGCTCTGAGCAGAGCATATAAGGGAAGACCTGAAATATCCTCCTGAAGAAGACGCGGGTCAGTCCCATGTAACCCGGTGTGTGATGTGCGCTCCGGTTACACAGGGCTGCAGAGCGGTGGGTGGGTGGACGAGCCTATATTTGGCTGGAGCTCCAGGAGAAGTCGGGAGCCAAGACGCTCGCTGCAGACAATAATAACCGAGGAACATTCTCTACCTTCACAAGGGGCCAAATCCTGATACAGAAGATGTTGGGGTTGAAGGTGGTGAATTGTCACCTCTGCAGGAGACGCGCAGTGGAGGGGCGCCTGGATCTCCCGGTGTCGTAGCCCCTCTGCAGGTCACCATGTAGTTGTAGATCGGGAGTTAGACCGCCGCTCTAGGTTAATAATTATGATGTTTTTTGTCCCCTACAGAGAAGCTAACATTTTCCCCTTCCACTGTATTTACTGGGGGGTTTAAAAAAAAAAAAGTTCAGCCATATTGGTTGTCGCTTTTAAATTTAAAGTGGGTGTCCAATTTGTTGGGGAGACTCTAAAGTTAAAGGGACACACTCATCAGAAAGGCATATTTTCATTCCTGGAGAAAATAAATCTAAAAAAACCCCATTTTTTGGCAGTCCTATGTAATTGTAATTTTTTTTTTTTTTTTCTGCACTAGGCGGCAGTTTACAGCTTTCTTCACACTTATCAGGTTCTGCTGATAACACTTGCACCTCTCAGGCCACAGTGGGCGAGGGAGAGAACAGTCCAGCGATCCTCACTACTGCTGTCAGCGCTCAGAGGGGACGTTGGAGAAACAAACTAGGAAGTCATGTACTTAGGGTAGCTTTAAAAAGGGTTATATATAACATTCTGTATAATAGTCGCATACTGCTTGTCCATATGTGAATATAAAGAAACCTTTCGATGGTAGTGCCCATTAAAAAGAAGAAAAAAAAAAATGCTGGGCTCACAGTGGTATCAGGGGAGGGGTGGGGTGCCCCGACAGATACCACAACATGGCCACAGCCGGCCCATAGACATTAATAGGACAAACCTAATCCTATTTGTACTACATTTGCTCTTTTTGCCCCAATGGATACCTGCAATGTTGAAAAAGAGGTGCAAACCCTGCCTAAACCTGCTTGGATCCTGCACCGTCTGTGCTCCCGGTTCACCCACCAGTGATATCACAGGCCTCACCGGTCTCGCACTTTTTTTTTTTTTTGTTTTGTATTTTTGCCTTCTTCCCTTTCCCCCGTATGACTCCTGTCATTGCCCTGTCAATCTAGTATAATCTTTATCTAGGCCTTTCCAGAGAACAATAGAGCGATCACTGTCATTACCTACTATTTGTAATGAGGCTCCATGCACATCAGCTCTTACTAGTCGGCCTCTGCCACTCCGTTTTATTGCTTTACTGTTGGCTTTAGGGCGCATCCCCACGGCAGTGGACAAATACCGGCCGGTTTGCCCGCCGGTGTTTGTCCTGTTTTGCGGCCGTCCCCACGGCCGCGGGGGGGGGGGACGGCTTCTCTCCGCGATGAGCCCTCCCATTGAGAAGCACATCTTCCGTCTGGAAACCGGACGGAAGAAGGTGCTTGCTCAATGTTTTGTCACCGGACCGCCGGCGGTGCAGTGGGGACTGCTGCACGGGTTTTCCATAGAGCACAATTGTGCTAATTTTCGGCCGGTTTTTCAGGCGGTCTGAAAAACCGCAAACCGGCTGAAAAACCGGCCGAAAACCCCGTGCCGTGGGGACATGGCCTACATTTGATACTTTATACTCTTGAGCTGTATATCTATCTAAGGCATCTGATGCATTATATGAATAATTGGAATATCTGAGCTTTGATTCCCTAGTTTTTGAAACTTTTGATGCATTATATAAATGCATTTACCTATGAATATATAATCCCAGGTAATCTTGTATAAGTGAATGTGGGTTTTACCAGATTAACCCTTGCGGAGTTGAACTATCCCTTATATTAGCTGTATTTTGCTTTCGTTGATCCTGGTATGGAGGAATCTCCTCAGTTGGCCGTTAATAGAATAGGGCACACTAGGGAATAGATAGTGAGGGGTAGGTTCCTGGTGGGGACGCCCTTGTTGGGGCGATTACCCCATTATCTTCCTGGTTAGGTTAGGTCTAGATAGGTGGGTCTAGGGATTAGTAGGGATAAGTTCGATTTTTGTCTTTTTAACTATAATATATTAAAGGTTATCTTTTATTCATGTGTAAGCTAGTATTAGAATGATAGATTTGTGGTTTTTCAATGGGTGGGTTGTTTTGTGTGTAGTATATTCTTAGAAAACCACTTATATGCATCTTTAGGGTAGTCCAACCCTTGTCTGTCTATTTTTTTATTTTTTTGGGACGTATTGTTGGTTTTTGCTTTACTGTTACAGCCAGAGAAGGGCAAGATGTCGTCATCTTCAATTACACGGGAGTGCTGAAATAAGACTACAAAACTGCCAAAAGTTAAAAAAACAAAAAAAAAATAAAAATAAATAAAATTTAAAATATTGGGCCACATTTTATCACAAAGGCACAAATTGGACTAAAAATAATGGCGTCCATGTTTTACACCACATTTGTGTTGGACAGTTTCCAGACACTTCTGTGACCTTGACAAAGGGGCGTGGCTTAGCGTGCCATGCAGCAAAATTTTGGCACAACTACTGGCATAAAGCGAGGCGACCTGAGAAAGGTGTAAAGTTCCTCTAAGACGGTTCTAACCACTGATGCCGCATTGTACGACTGTGTGGTCGGAGGTTACCGGGGGCTGATGCATCTGCTGCAGTGGCTGTAACACACATACTCCGGTAGCAGGAGCGGCGCTGCAGCCCCAGGACCGCCGTGGTGCTGTTTGCTGATCCTGGACATCCCCTTGAAGCCTCTGTTCTTGCTGAAGCCTCCTCTCGTCTTGTGCCCCCTCGGCCGTCTGGAACCTCATCCTGCAGCTTTTTTTTTCTTCTTTGATTTTCACTGCTGAAACCTGATACCAAGTCGCTGCCGCCGTGCGTAAATCAAAACACGGTTACCGCTGTCATGGCGACCGGGGAACGGTTGTCACCGAAGGCTGTGGGATGAGGTCTCTGAAGTCTCTTGCAGCGCTCGGTGGCGGGCGTGCGGCGGCGGCGGCCTCTCCGGTTCGGGCACTCGGCCGCTCGCTGCCTGTCGCCTTTTTATATATATATATATATATATACATACACACACACACACACACACACACACACAAGAAGTTTGGAATATTTGGCTTTTGGTTCAAATTTCAGGATGAACATTAAAATTTAACTTTTTTTTTTTTTTTTTTTTTGCACTGAATGCCCCATCTATTACCTTTTTATATGAAAACCACCAATTGTTAAGCGTTTAAGGAATTTCTTAAAAACTTTATGATCAATAACAAGGAGATTAATGGTGAAATTACCGGCAGCTGTTTGATCCCTGAATCGCCCAATACATTTAGGGGGATCAACTTGAATTGGGATTTAAACCGTCCTCCTCATCCTGCTGTTCACATTGTGGCATCATGAGAACAAGACAACACCCTCGGAATGACCAACAGGACATCGCCATTGCCAGGCTTCAAGGAGGATGCACTCAGACAGAAGTGGCCACTGAGCTTAGAGTGTCGCAGAGGGTTATAAGCAGGTTGTATCAGATACAGAGAGACTGGAAGACTCGTATAAAGGCGAAGAGGTGGACGTCCTTTGTCTCCATCACACACTGAGCCTTTCATTGTAACCAATGCCCTGCGGATGATGAATGCCGCACAACTCCAGGCACATTTAAGGGAGGGGAGAGGCGTCCAGTGTCGTCAGCGTGGTCTGCGTGCTGGACGACCTGACCGCACCACCAGGCACAGGCTTCATCGTCCTGCATGGGTCAGGGAGCATCTACGCTGGATGAGGGACCAGTGCTCCTCAGGGATGAGTCCATTCACTCCGAGCAAAAATGATGGCGCCAGTGATGCTGGAGATGTCATGGAGAGCGCTGTGCATCAGCCAGGTCAGGTTGTCTAGCACACGGACCACGCTGATGTGAATGGTTATGAATGCTCTGACGTGACACTTGGTGCCTCTCGCCTCCCTTAAAGGGGTTTTGCCACAATCTCATTTCATGCCTCCTGCATCCAGCTCTGTGTGCTCTGAAGGGGGCGTGTGTGATTTGTTTGAATTACATATCATGTGACCCAGCAGGATGACATCACTATGCCTTACCTCTCTTTAGTCAAAGAAAGGTCTGTTTATGTGTAGAACTGTATGTAGCTACATTGTAGCTCAGAGGTAAAACTTTTGCCTCCAGGCAAAAGGGTTCTCGATTCAAATCCCTGCAGGAACCAAACCTGTGGATTTTATTTCTCTCTTTCAATGCCCAGACCTCATTGAGGCTTCTTTTTTTTTATTTATTTGCACGGTTTGACTAATTACTAAGGAGAACAGAGGACAGGAGTAGAATGACAGCACCTGGGGTTGAACACTCGCTCAGCAGTGAGTGTGTGTGATTACTAAGGAGGACAGAGGACGGGAGTAGAGTGACCGCACCCGGTGTTTGAACACTCGGTAGCTGCCTGAGAGGAGAGGTGATGTCTGAGCATGTGCGACCAGGACTGAGGAGCTCTCGGCCCTGGTCGTGTCCCCTGGAGACGAGCTGTAAACAATGGATCACTAAAAGGGCAGCTAAAGCAAAAACGGTGCAGAATTTTTTTAATAATGATGAATGGTGAAAATGTTTATTATTTAACTTACAAACTTACCACGTCAATTTTACTTTGTGGCAAACCCCCTTTAAACCTGCCTGGAGTTGTGCAGCTTTCAAAATCCAGCTCCACAGGGCATTGTTTACAATGAAGCAATCATCAGTGTGTGATGGAGCCAGAGGACGACCACTTCTTTGCCTTTCTGTGACTCTTCCAGTCTCTCTGCATCTCTGATACAACATGCTGATAACTCTCTATGACACTCTTAAGCTCAGTGGCTACTTCTGTCTGAGAGCATCCTGTTTGAAGCCTGGCAATGGCGAAGTCCTGTTGATGTAGGGGGACTTGACACCTAGTTCTTTATACTGTATATGAAACTGTAGCTCACACTCGCCAACCAGGGAGTGGAGGTTGATGTCGAACAGAGTTGTGCCACTCCCTTACCTTAGCGGAGAGAGGCTCCTGCCAAACTTAGCACCTACATTGAAGCGCCCTAAAGGGACATGGGTGGTACCAGGCGGGGAGGGAAGAAGAAAGCCATCGTATCCAAACTTACTCCACTGTGCCCTGCACTCTCCAGTGTAGCAGAAAGTGGCAACAGCTACACTTAAATCAGCACCCACATCAAACCGCTGTACAGCATTATGTGGGAAGTCCCAACGGGGATAGGGGTGAAGGAAGCAGTCTCATTCAAACTCACTCCACTGTGACCTGTACTCAGCAGTGTAGTGGACAGCAGCTCCTGCTACACTGTCAGCGCTCACATCTAAGCTCTATATTGGAATGTACAGCATGATGTGGGCAGTACCAAGCATGGGGGAGGGGGGAGGAATAGTCTCATCCAAACTCATTCCACTATGTCCTGCATTCACTAGTGTAGTGGACAACCGCTCCTACTACAGTGACAGTCGGTGCCCACATCGAAGTGCTGTACAGGAATGTGCAATGTGATGTGGGAAAAGGGGAGAAAAAGGAAACGCCGTGACCCGTACTCGCCCCGCCGTGACCCGTACTCGCCCCGCCGTGACCCGTACTCGCCCCGCCGTGACCCGTACTCGCCCCGCCGTGACCCGTACTCGCCCCGCCGTGACCCGTACTCGCCCCGCCGTGACCCGTACTCGCCCCGCCGTGACCCGTACTCGCCCCGCCGTGACCCGTACTCGCCCCGCCGTGACCCGTACTCAGCAGTGTAGCAGATGGGGGATGTGTGTGTTTCTGCTGCACCGCCAAAGAGGATATGACGTATTAGGCTTGGGTTCACACTGTTGGTTGAGTAGTGTTTTCATGCTCTACATGCACTTTATTCACCAAAACCTGCGTCAGTAGAGCCCATTGTTTTCTATGGAACTTATCACCTTTTGTGCAGTTTTCAATTGGTTGTTTAACATGTTAAAAAAATGAGTAGATCCATGTTCATTCCCACAATGGAAAGTCAATGGGGGTTGAAAAAAGATTTACCTGTAATCTGGTGCATATTGAAAGGAATCTGTCCGCCGTGAAAAAAAAAAAACCGCACAAATGCAAAAAACTGCACCTGCAAAAAATACATGAAAAAAAGCGCATAAGTGTGGTGCGGGTTGTCCTTTGTGAATACATGTGTATTTAGTCCGTTTTGAATCTAGCTGTGGAGTTCTCCTTAAAAAATCAACAGACTACCCATGTAATGCACTGACTCACCAGGTCCTCCTAGGGGGAGCTGCTCTTTATAGCAGAGCTCAGTCATTGTAGAACCTTGAAGGTGCTGGGTTTTTGCCACTTCCAAGAATGCCTGGTGTCAAAAACATGTCCTGCAAAACCAGAGCGGGCGCTGACCTTTTATTTTCATGCATCCTGAAGGGGTGCAGAATGCTTGCGTTCACTGACAGCCAGCAGAGATCAAGCACCTACATAATTCATTCCCATTGTGCTACAATGCTATGATTTTGTATTGCTGCAACAGAGGCAGACTGAGGTGCCTGGGACCTGGTCGTGATGCTTTGGGGGTTGGAGGGCCCTCCACCGGTGGTGCTGGTGCTTTGGGGGAGTGAGTCTAGGGCAGTTTTTTGTTCCTACTCCCTTGTGGTGATGGAATATAGGGGTGCACCTGCCCTGTGGCGTCTGTTTGGGGTGTCTGCAGCGGGTGCTGTATCCGGGGAGCCATGGTGTGGAGGTCTCTGGTGTCTGCAGCGGGTGCTGTATCCGGGGAGCCATGGTGTGGAGGTATCTGGTATCTGCAGCGGGTGCTGTATCCGGGGGGAGCCATGGTGTGGAGGTCTCTGGTGTCTGCAGCGGGTGCTGTATCCGGGGACCCATGGTGTGGAGGTCTCTGGTGTCTGCAGAGGGTGCTGTATCCGGGGAGCCATGATGGGGAGGTCTCTGGTGTCTGCAGCGGGTGCTGTATCCGGGGACCCATGGTGTGGAGGTCTCTGGTGTCTGCAGTGGGTGCTGTATCCGGGGAGCCATGATGTGGAGGTCTCTGGTGTCTGCAGCGGGTGCTGTATCCTGGGAGCCATGATGTGGAGGTCTCTGTGGCGTCTGTGTTTTGGTTGTCCGTGGTGTCTGCAGCGGGAGCTGTATCCGGGGAGCCATGGTGCGGAGGTCTCTGGTGTCTGCAGCGGGTGCTGTATCCGGGGAGCCATGAGTCGGAGGTCGCGGGTGTCTGCAGCGGGTGCTGTATCCGGGGAGCCATGATGCGGAGGTCTCTGGTGTCTGCAGCGGGTGCTGTATCCGGGGGGAGCCATGGTGTGGAGGTCTCTGGTGTCTGCAGCGGGTGCTGTATCCGGGGAGCCATGATGCGGAGGTCTCTGGTGTCTGCAGCGGGGTGCTGTATCCGGGGATCCATGCTGCGGAGGGCTCTGGTGTCTGCAGCGGGTGCTGTATCCGGGGGGAGCCATGGTGTGGAGGTCTCTAGTGTCTGCAGCAGGTGCTGTATCCGGGGAGCCATGGTGCAGAGGTCTCTGGTGTCTGCAGCGGGTGCTGTATCCGGGGGAGCCATGGTGTGGAGGTCTCTGGTGTCTGCAGCGGGTGCTGTATCCGGGGGGAGCCATGGTGCGGAGGTCTCTGGTGTCTGCAGCGGGTGCTGTATCCGGGGGGAGCCATGGTGTGGAGGTCTCTGGTGTCTGCAGCGGGTGCTGTATCCGGGGAGCCATGATTCGGAGGTCTCTGGTGTCTGCAGCGGGTGCTGTATCCGGGGAGCCATGATGCGGAGGTCTCTGGTGTCTGCAGCGGGTGCTGTATCCGGGGAGCCATGATGCGGAGGTCTCTGGTGTCTGCAGCGGGTGCTGTATCCGGGGAGCCATGGTGTGGAGGTCTCTGGTGTCTGCGGCGGGTGCTGTATCCGGGGGCCCATGGTGTGGAGGTCTCTGTGGCGTCTGTGTTGGGGGTGTCCGTGGTGTCTGCAGCGGGTGCTGTATCCGGGGAGCAATGGTGCGGAGGTCTCTGGTGTCTGCAGCGGGTGCTGTATCCGGGGAGCCATGGTGTGGAGGTCTCTGTGGCGTTGGCCCTTGTGAACCGTTCTATATAGGCCAGTGGAGGCCTCGTGTCACATTAAGGTTGCACGTTCCTGTTGCAGCAGTTTACACCTTGCCTGCGAGGTTTCGCTGTCGCACCCCCCATCGTTCGGCCTGTTACCATGGCAGCAGAGGGTTTCTGAATGGCACGATTAGCACGAGGCAGACTGTGCGGTATAAGGATGAAGCCTTCTCCCCCAACACCAGGCCGGGCACCACGGGGGGGCTCCTGTGCAGCCTGTACCCAATGGAAGCTACTGCAGGGGAGAGTGCGGAGATCACCGGCGGCTCTCTGTAGTCATTGAGGGTTCAGTAGTGAGGGCCCCACACTACACACACATCGGGCTCTCCTCGTCCCCCCGGTGGCTGATAGCTGAGGGTAATAGATTGCATCCACTTCACTGGAGAATGAGAGGCTGTGAGACCGATGGCTGCAATCGGTTGGTCCCGGTTGTCAGTCGGCCTTTCCTCGTTCTCCACTGCCTGAGAAGTGGCTCCAATAGACTTCATCCATCTTTCAGACGGGGTTTTGATCAGGGTTTTTTTTTTGTGTTTTTTTATCAGAGTTTTGGACGAGGTTTTCCAACACGGTCTTCTTTCTGAAGCACCCATACAAATTACTAGCCAGGGCAAAAACTGCGGCGAAGAAGGCGCCAAAGCTTCGAAGCGTTCCATGATTCCTATGGGAATTTTTCAGTTGTTGAATACACTTCAAGAATTGACCTGGGCAAAGAAGCGAGGAAAATGTGCTTAAAAACCTCATTGTGTGAACTGCAGCGCTGCTTTACATAGGAATCAATGACCACGACCTGGGGGTGTTTAGAGGCTTTTTTTTGACACTGTTTTGGGTGAGGAAACGCTCCGGAAACGTCGTCAAAATCAGCCGCGTGAACCTACTCTAAGGGTGCTTTCACATGGTGCGTTTTTGGTGCAGGAAGGCACAGCTATTAATGCTATACATTTCTGCACAAAAAAAACAGAGTCCAAAAACGCTCCGTGTGAAGCACCCTAAAGGCCTCTGCTTGTTGTGCAGTGATTGTATGACGGGTGCCATCTATTCTTCCCAGTTATTAGCCAGCCTCTCCTTGGACTGATAAGTGGGGACAATAGCTGGCACGTGTTAGTCTCTCCTCGTCCCCTGGTGGCTGATAACTGGGAGTAATACCGTGTTTCCCCGAAAATAAGACACCCCCCCGAAAGTAAGACCTAGCAGAGATTTTGTTGAATTCCCTAATATAAGGCACCCCCCAAAAATAAGACACAGCAGAAATCATTGCTGCAGCTCCCCATACACAGGGCCGTCCCTAAGGGTGGGCAGAGAGAAAGGTGGAGGGGGGAGCGGGATTTCTCAAACCCCTCTCACCCTGAGAAACGGCCCTGGGACATATTGTTGTAGAAGAGTTTTGAAGGACCTGTGTAGGGAGGTCATGTGACTGATGTCACCACAGGTCCCGAACATCCCAGGACAGGAGACAGTGTACTCCCCCTCTTCCCCCTCTCCCTCTCCTCTCCCTCCCTCTCTCCCCCTCCCTCTCTCTCCCCTCTCCCTCTCTCTCCCCCTCTCCCTCTCTCTCCCCCTCTCCCTCTCTCTCTCTCCCTCTCTCTCCCCTCTCCCTCTCCCCCTCTCTCTCCCTCTCTCCCCCCCTCTCCCTCTCTCTCCCCCTCTCTCTCTCTCTCGCCCTCTCCCTCTCGCTCTCTCGCCCTCTCTCTCTCGCCCTCTCTCTCTCGCCCTCTCTCTCTCGCCCTCTCTCTCTCGCCCTCTCTCTCTCGCCCTCTCTCTCTCGCCCTCTCTCTCTCGCCCTCTCTCTCTCGCCCTCTCTCTCTCTCGCCCTCTCTCTCTCGCCCTCTCTCTCTCGCCCTCTCTCTCTCGCCCTCTCTCTCTCGCCCTCTCTCTCTCGCCCTCTCTCTCGCCCTCTCTCTCTCTCGCCCTCTCGCTCTCGCCCTCTCGCTCTCGCCCTCTCGACCTCTCGCCCTCTCGCTCTCTCTCGCTCTCGCCCTCTCGCTCTCGCCCTCTCGCTCTCGCCCTCTCGCTCGCCCTCGCTCGTCTCCCTGCCCTCTCGCCCTCGCCCTCTCGCCCTCGCCCTCTCGCCCTCGCCCTCTCGCCCTCGCCCTCTCGCCCTCGCCCTCTCGCCCTCGCGCTCTCTCGCAGCATGTCACATTTGCCATCCTTTGAGATAAGTCCCTGCAGCTGCCATAAAATGTCCTTTACATACATATATCCTATGGTTTGTGACTCTAAACTTTGAGATATATATATACACACTAGTATAGCATGCTATAATTTATTCGTGGAAAAATAAGACATCCCCTGAAAATAAGACATAGTGCATCTTTAGGAGCAAAGATTAATGTAAGACGCTGTCTTATTTTCGGGGAAACGGGGTAGCTCGCATTCACCTGTCTTACAACCACTACAGAAAGAGGAGACTAAGACCGTTAAATGCAATCTATTGCTCACAGTTATCAGCCACCAGAGAACAAAGAGGCTGCCTGATAACTGGCGACATTAGCTTGCATTTACCTGTCGTCGGGTCCACATGGCGGGTTTTGATGCTTTTTTTTTTTGGCTCATTTCCACACCTAAAACAGTGTCAAAAAAAGCCTCCAAAACGCCCTCGGTTCACTTTCACTGCTTCCTATGTAAGCCAGCAGCTGTAGCTCACACACAACGAGCTTTTCCTCGCTTCTTTGGACGCTGTTTTTGGCACCGGAAAAAGTGTCCATTCTTGATGTTTTTTCAATGCTGAAAATCTCCTTTGGAATCGCCGGAACCTCGTCGCGTTTTTGGCCCAGTTTTTGCCCTGGCTGATATGTATGGGTGTTTCAGAAAGAAAACGGATGGATGCAATCTATTGTCCTCCGTTATGGGTTGTGCCCTCCTCGTCCCGCAGTGGCTGATACCAGGGAACAATAAATGGAGTCACCTGTCCTACAACCACTGGAGAGAGGACAGACTGTAGGACAGGTGGATGCCATCTATTGTTACCGGTCATTCTTTTGCGTTTTTTAAGTTTTTCAACTGCATCGCACCGCGCGTAATTAAAAACATACAGGTTTTTTTTGGTTTTCTTAAATTAATGCAGATTAATTTTTTTTTTGTTGATTTGGTGGAGGGGGGGGGTCAGCACGAGAAAAAAATACATATCCACTTTTCGAATCGTCGCACCCATAATGAGTGGTGCAGGAAAGAAACCACAGCGAAATGATCCTTCAAACAATCGTCTAGCACTCAAAAAGTAGGTATGCTAAAGAAAACCTCGAATTTAGTTTGGTACAAACAGGAAAAACGCGTTTTCAAGCCTCATAATGGGATATTGGACGTAAGCGATCCCACTACGAGGCTCAAAATGTATCGATATGGATGTTTTTATTTTGTTGTATGGGGCTTGGTACCGTAAATTCTAGTGGTGTGTTTTTTTTTTTTTTTTTTGTTTTTTTTGTAGATGTAGATTTTGAGGCCACTGTGAGGTTCGAAACGAGTCAATATGGATGTTATGTTTTTATCTTGTTGTATGGGACTTAAAAATATATATTGTAATAAAAAAAAACACTAGAATTTAATGAGTGCTAGAGGTCTACATTGTTTGGAGGATCTAATTTTGGAACACGAGTGAAATTGGGGCTCATTTTTAATGTCTTGCATTGCGGTTGTGTTTTTCTACTGCAGCCTGAGAACCCGGCCTCTGGGTCTCCAGTGGTTGTATGGAAGATTTCACACAGTGCGGTTTTTTTCACTTGCAGTACTGCCCTGTAATAGCCTTTATTACCGCCAAACGACTGTCTGCTATCTCTATTGTTGGGAAAGCAGTTAGAGGGGGGGAGGTCAATGACTGTGTGATCGGCAAGACTTGACACGGTGATCGCTGCCTTCTAACACTTTTCCCAACAATTTAGATAACTGAAAGGAGCTTGCAGTACTGCCCTGTCATATCCTTTATTACCGCCAAGCGCCCACCTGCTATCTCAATTGTTGGGAAAGCAGTTAGAAGGGGGGAGCTCAATGACTGTGTCATCGGCAAGACTTGACACGGTGATCGCTGCCTTCTAACACCTTTCCTAACAATTTAGATAACTGAAAGGAGCTTGCAGAGCTGCTGGGGGGGGGGGGGGGGGGGGGAAGCCGGGGACCAAAGCCGCAGCGGGAGAGAGTTCCCTCTATTGTCCCCAGTTACCAGCCGGCCCCTCCACCTTCCCCAGCGGCTGATACCAGAGGACAATAGCTTGCATCCACCACTGGAGAACAAGGAGCGCCTGTAAGACAGCTGCCGTCTACTGCCCCCCCGTGATGCCCGTGGCGGATGCCCTGGAGGGGGTCTCCGCAGCACATGGGGTGGAGGGGGTCTCCGCAGCACATGGGGTGGAGGGGGTCTCCGCAGCACATGGGGTGGAGGGGGTCTCCGCAGCACATGGGGTGGAGGGGGTCTCCGCAGCACATGGGGTGGAGTGTCCCTTTGAGTGAGGTGTGGAGGTTTCGGGAATGCTTCGCTGCTGGGAATCCCCTGCACACTGTTCCCGGGATCCAGTGATCGCAGAGGAGTCGTCATCTGTGATAGCGGCGGCTGTGAGTCACCAGATCTCCCCTGAGTCATCCATTCCTGCGGAGGACCTGGATCCAGTCGCTGCAGAGCAGGAGGAGGAGGCTCTGTGTGGGGATTAGTTACTGTAAGAGTCTTACAAGTGCAGTCAGTGAGTGACACGAGGCGCAGCAGTGTCCGGATCATGAGCTCGGAGCGGGCAGCGGCCACTGGGTCTGTGCGGAGCCCTGCACACGGCTGACCGGGAGCCCAGGCAGCGTCCCCACCGGGAGCCAGGTCTGTACAACTGCTGTGTGTGCTGCATATAATCCCTGCCAATCCCAGGTCTGTACAACTGCTGTGTGCTGCATATAATCCCTGCCAATCCCAGGTCTGTACAACTGCTCTATATACTGCATATAATCCCTGCCAATCCCAGGTCTGTACAACTGCTGTGTGTGCTGCATATAATCCCTGCCAATCCCGGGTCTGTACAACTGCTGTGTGCTGCATATAATCCCTGCCAATCCCAGGTCTGTACAACTGCTGTATATACTGCATATAATCCCTGCCAATCCCAGGTCTGTACAACTGCTGTGTGTGCTGCATATAATCTGCCAATCCCAGGTCTGTACAAGTGCTCTATATACTGCATATAATCCCTGCCAATCCCAGGTCTGTACAACTGCTCTATATGCTGCATATAATCCCTGCCAATCCCAGGTCTGTACAACTGCTCTATATACTGCATATAATCCCTGCCAATCCCAGGTCTGTACAACTGCTCTATATACTGCATATAATCCCTGCCAATCCCGGGTCTGTACAACTGCTGTGTGTGCTGCATATAATCCCTGCCAATCCCAGGTCTGTAAAACTGCTGTGTGTGCTGCATATAAGCCCTGCCAATCCCCGGTCTGTACAACTGCTGTATATACTGCATATAATCCCTGCCAATCCCGGGTCTGTACAACTGCTGTATACACTGCATATAATCTGCCAATCCCAGGTCTGTACAACTGCTGTATACACTGCATATAATCTGCCAATCCCGGGTCTGTACAACTGCTGTATATACTGCATATAATCCCTGCCAGTCACTGGTCTGTACAACTGCTCTATATACTGCAGATAATCCCTGCGAATCCCAGGTCTGTACAACTGCTGTATATACTGCATATAATCCCTGCCAATCCCTGGTCTGTACAACTGCTGTATATACTCCCCATATAATCTGCCAATCCCGGGTTTCTTTTACAACTGCTGTATATACTGCATATAATCCCTGCCAATCCAGGTCTGTACAACTGCTGTTTGTGCTGCATATAATCCCTGCCAATCCCTTGTCTGTACATCTGCTGTGTGCTGCATATAATCCCTGCCAATCCCAGGTCTGTACAACTGCTGTATATACTGCATATAATCCCTGCCAATCCCGGGTCTGTACAACTGCTGTGTGCTGCTGCATATAATCCCTGCCAATCCCGGGTCTGTACAACTGCTGTATATACTGCATATAATCCCTGCCAATCCCTGGTCTGTACATCTGCTGTATACACTGCATATAATCCCTGCCAATCCCGGGTCTGTACAACTGCTGAGTGTGCTGCATATAATCCCTGCCAATCCCGGGTCTGTACAACTGCTGTGTGTGCTGCATATAATCCCTGCCAATCCCGGGTCTGTACAACTGCTGTGTGTGCTGCATATAATCCCTGCCAATCCAGGGTCTGTACAACTGCTGTGTGTGCTGCATAAAAATCCTGCCAATCCAGGGCTGTACAACTGCTGTGTGTGCTGCATGTAATCCCTGCCAATCCGGGTCTGTACAAACTGCTGTGTTTTGCTGCATATAATCCTGCCAATCCCGGGTCTGTACAACTGCTGTATTTTACTGCATATAATCCCTGCCAATCCGGGTCTGTAAAACTGCTGTATATACTGCATATAATCCCTGCCAATCCCCCCGGCTCTGTACAACTGTTCTATATCCTGCATATAATCCCTGCCAATCCCAGGTCTGTACAACTGCTCTATATACTGCATATAATCCCTGCCAATCCCTGGTCTGTACAACTGTTCTATATACTGCATATAATCCCTGCCAATCCCTGGTCTGTACAACTGTTCTATATCCTGCATATAATCCCTGCCAATCCCGGGTCGGGTACAACTGCTGTATATACTGCATATAATCCCTGCCAATCCCGGATCTGTACAACTGTTCTATATACTGCATATAATCCCTGCCAATCCCAGGTCTGTACAACTGCTGTAATAAAATGCATTTTAATCCTTCCCAATCCCAGGTCTGTACAACTGCTGTATATACTGCATATAATCCCTGCCAATCCCAGGTCTGTACAACTGCTGTGTGCTGCATATAATCCCTGCCAATCCCAGGTCTGTACAACTGCTGTATAAACTGCATATAATCCCTGCCAATCCCGGGTCTGTACAACTGCTGTGTGTGCTGCATATAATCCCTGCCAATCCCAGGTCTGTACAACTGCTCTATATACTGCATATAATCCCTGCCAATCCCAGGTCTGTACAACTGCTCTATATACTGCATATAATCCCTGCCAATCCCGGATCTGTACAACTGCTGTGTGCTGCATATAAACCCTGCCAATCCCAGGTCTGTACAACTGCTGTATACACTGCATATAATCCCTGCCAATCCCAGGTCTGTACAACTGCTGTGTGTGCTGCATATAATCCCTGCCAATCCTGGGTCTGTACAACTGCTGTATATACTGCATATAATCTGCCAATCCCAGGTCTGTACAATTGCTGTATATACTGCATATAATCCTTGCCAATCCCAGGTCTGTACAACTGCTGTATATACTGCATATAATCCCTGCCAATCCCAGGTCTGTACAACTGCTGTATATACTGCATATAATCCCGGGTCTGTACAACTGCTCTATATACTGCATATAATCCCTGCCAATCCCGGGTCTGTACAACTGCTGTATATACTGCATATAATCCCGGGTCTGTACAACTGCTCTATATACTGCATATAATCCCTGCCAATCCCGGGTCTGTACAACTGCTGTATATACTGCATTTTTAACCCCTCCCAAATCCCGGGTCTGTACAACTGCTGTTTTATACTGCATATAATCCCTGCCAATCCCTGGTCTGTACAAACTGCTGTTTTTTATACTGCATTTTAATCCCTGCCAACCCCTGGTCTGTACAACTGATGTGTGTGTGCTATAATCCCTGCCAATCCCGGGTCTGTACAACCGCTGTGTGTGCGCATATAATCCCTCCCAATCCCGGGTCTGTACAACTGCTGTGTGGGGCTGCATATAAATCCCTGCCAATCCGGGTTGTAACAACTGCTGTGTGTGCTGCATATAATCCCTGCCAATCCCGGGTCTGTACAACTGCTGTGTGTCCTGCATATAATCCCTAACCAATCCCGGGTCTGTACAACTGCTGTATACACTGCATATAATCCCTGCCAATCCCGGGTCTGTACAACTGCTGTATATACTGCATATAATCCCTGCCAATCCCTGGTCTGTACAACTGCTGTATACACTGCATATAATCCCTACCAATCCCGGGTCTGTACAACTGCTGTATACACTGCATATAATCCCTACCAATCCTGGGTCTGTACAACTGCTGTATACACTGCATATAATCCCTGCCAATCCGGGTCTGTACAACTGCTCTATATACTGCATATAATCCCTGCCAATCCCGGGTCTGTACAACTGCTGTATACACTGCATATAATCCCTGCCAATCCCAGGTCTGTACAACTGCTGTATACACTGCATATAATCCCTGAGATTGGCAGGGATTACGATTTGTGTGTACTGGGATTTTGCATTATATGATGAGGCCCTGTGTAATCCCTGCCAATCCCGGGTCTGTATAACTCCTCCATATAGTGGGATGTTCCTGTATAATCTCTGCTGATCCGGGCTCTGTGTAACTTCTATACATCCGGAGTTGCGCTGCTGTGGGGGATATTCCATAATGACCTCGGTGACCCCTCCTGCCACCACCAGGGCTGTAGCAGTGAGGACGGGGATAGGTAGCTCCTCAGTCTCTGCGTGGCGGCTGCTGGATGTGCTGGGATGATTGCTGCGGCTGCTGGATGTGCTGGGATGATTGCTGCGGCTGCTGGATGTGCTGGGATGATTGCTGCGGCTGCTGGATGTGCTGGGATGATTGCTGCGGCTGCTGGATGTGCTGGGATGATTGCTGCGGCTGCTGGATGTGCTGGGATGATTGCTGCGGCTGCTGGATGTGCTGGGATGATTGCTGCGGCTGCTGGATGTGCTGGGATGATTGCTGCGGCTGCTGGATGTGCTGGGATGATTGCTGCGGCTTCTGGATGTGCGGGGGAGGGATTGGCTGCGGCTGCTGGATGTGCTGGGATGATTGCTTGCGGCTGCTGGATGTGCTGGGATGATTGCTGCGGCTTCTGGATGGGCTGGGATGATTGCTGCGGCTTCTGGATGGGCTGGGATGATTGCTGCGGCTGCTGGATGGGCTGGGATGATTGCTGCGGCTGCTGGATGTGCTGGGATGATTGCTGCGGCTGCTGGATGTGCTGGGATGATTGCTGCGGCTGCTGGATGTGCTGGGATGATTGCTGCGGCTGCTGGATTTGCTGGGATGATTGCTGCGGCTGCTGGAGGTGCTGGGATGATTGCTGCGGCTGCTGTACAATTCCTCTGTAGCTCCTCCGGTCGGTACGTGCAGCTCTTGTATAATGTGGCAGTGAGTGGGGCTTGTTGTATTGTGACCCCCACTGGGATGTGGCGATGAGGGGGGTGAGGTTTGGTGCACCCTGCGCTGGGGGCTGTATCCTGGATATAGGGGCTATGCTTGATTCCTATACAGATCCTCAGCGCCCCGCATGTATCTACTCACCTCCTGTGGTGGGGGCTCTATCCTGAATATAGGGGTTATGCTTATATTCTATATGGATCCTCAGTGCCCCGCCGTCAGTGTGTACCCCGGTATCCCATGGTTGGGCGCCCTGCATGTATCTGCTAACGTCCTGTGCTGTGGTGGGTCTGTATTTTGCATATAGGTGCTATGCTTGTATCGTCGGTGTGCACCCCAGTATCCCATGGTTGGGCGCCCTGCATGTATCTGCTCACGTCTTGTGGTGGGGCTGTGTCATGGATATAGGGCTATGCTTGTATTCTGTGCTGATCCTCAGCGCCCCGCTGTCGGTGTGTACCCCGGTATATCCCATGGTTGGGTGCTCCGCCGTCGGTGTGAACCCCGGTTATAAACCCATGGTTGGGTGCTCCCCCGTTTGGTTTTGTACCCCGGTATATCCCATGGTTGGGCGCTCCGCCGTCGGATTGTACCGGGGTATTTCCCATGGTTGGGCGCTCCGCCGTCGTTGTGTACCCCGGTATATCCCAGGGTTGGGCGCTCCGCCGTCAGTGTACCCCGGTATATCCCATGGTTGGGCGCTCCGCCGTCGGTTTGTACCCCGGTATATCCCAGGGTTGGGCGCTCCGCCGTCGATGTGTTTCCCCGGTATATCCCATGGTTGGCGCTCCGCCGTCAAGTGTACCCGGTATATCCCATGGTTGGGCGCTCCGCCGTCAGTGTACCCCGGTATATCCCACGGTTGGGCGCTCCGCCGTCAGTGTACCCCGGTATATCCCATGGTTGGGCGCTCCGCCGTCTGTGTACCCCGGTATATCCCACGGTTGGGCGCTCCGCCGTCGGTGTGTACCCCGGTATATCCCATGGTTGGGTGCCCTGCCGTCGGTGTGTACCCCGGTATATCCCATGGTTGGGGCCCCTCCGCCGCGGTGTGTACCCCGGTATATCCCATGGTTGGGCGCTCCGCCGTCGGTGTACCCCGGTATATCCCATGGTTGGGCGCTCCGCCGTCGGTGTGTACCCCGGTATATCCCATGGTTGGGTGCCCTGCCGTCGGTGTGTACCCCGGTATATCCCATGGTTGGGCGCTCCGCCGTCGGTGTGTACCCCGGTATATCCCATGGTTGGGCGCGCCGCCGTCGGTGTGTACCCCGGTATATCCCAGGGTTGGGGGCGCGGCCGGCGGTGTGTTCCCCGGTATATCCCATGGTTGGGCGCTCCGCCGTCTGTGTGTACCCCGGTATATCCCATGGTTGGGCGCTCCGCCGTCGGTGTGTACCCCGGTATATCCCATGGTTGGGAGCCCTGCCGTCGGTGTGTACCCCGTTTTATCCCATGGTTGGGCGCTCCGCCGTCGGTGTGTACCCCGGTATATCCCATGGTTGGGCGCTCCGCCGTCAGTGTACCCCGGTATATCCCATGGTTGGGCGCTCCGCCGTCGGTGTGTACCCCGGTATATCCCATGGTTGGGTGCCCTGCCGTCGGTGTGTACCCCGGTATATCCCATGGTTGGGCGCTCCGCCGTCAGTGTACCCCCGGTATATCCCATGGTTGGGCGCTCCGCCGTCGGCGTACCCCGGTATATCCCATGGTTGGGTGCCCCGCCGTCGGGGTGTACCCCGGTTTTTATCCCATGGTTGGGCGGCCGCCCGTCGGTGTGTACCCCGGTATATCCCATGGTTGGGCGCTCCGCCGTCAGTGTACCCCCGGTATATCCCATGGTTGGGCGCTCTGGCGTCGGTGTGTACCCCGGTATATCCCATGGTTGGGCGCTCCGCCGTCGGTGTGTACCCCGGTATATCCCATGGTTGGGCGCTCCGCCGTCGGTGTGTACCCCGGTATATCCCACGGTTGGGTGCCCTGCCGTCAGTGTGTACCCCAGTATATCCCATGGTTGGGCGCCCCGCATGTATCTGCTCATGTGCTGCATCCAGCAGAGCCGGTGCTCGGAGTCGTCGGTATCTGGGCAGAGGCTGCTGTTTGCTCAGGATCTGTATACCTGCAGCCTCAAGGTGTCGGCGCGGGGTCAGGGCCGGCCGCTGGGGGGGTTGGCCAATCCTTGTCTGTGCTGTTTGGATAGTGTCCGGTCGGATGTAGAGGAAGGATCTGCTGCCTCGTAGCTCAGTGTCGGCGGCTGCTGGATGCGGTGAGGTCTGGGGAGCGGAGGTTCCTGTTGGTGTTTGTCTGTTTTGCATCTTGTCTCTTCGCTTCCGTTACCTCATCTCATAGCTGCGTTTTAAGATCACGTGTTTCCCCTTATTCTGTGGATTATGCCCATATCTATGTCCGATGACACTCTTCACTAAATGGGTGCTACCCCTAACTCGCGATTAACTGTAGTAAAAGTAGGAAACCTCTTAACAATACGCGGTTTGCTGTTAAGTTTTCACGATACCACAGGTTTTATCCAACTGTAGTTTGGAGCCTATTTGCAGGATCTGAGTCGTTCCACAAAAATGGACCTACTACTCAAAATATATCCCGTATTAGTTTGGTCCATTCGTTGTAAAATGAATTGGTCCACCGTGCCACTGCTCCCATACTTCAGCCCTCATCACATGAGGATGTAATTGATGACATGGAGCATGCAAAGCGCGGCTCCAGGTAAAAAAATCTGCTCCCAAAGCAAAACCGTATTACATTCAGCACAAATTTTCACCTGTTTTTCAAAGAAGTACAGTAGAAGAGATCAACCATTCATCAAAACAGACTGTGGCTGAAGGCTATTCCTTTTATACCCTGAATGTTAGAGATTGTTCCCCTGTGGGTCGCCGCATTAGTGTAAGAGGCCGTTCTCTAGCCTGAAATAATGAGATCAATGTGAGGTCATGTACTCAGGATCTATGAGGCATACTATTTCCTCAGAATCAAATTCAAGACTTCACAATTGTGTTTCCTGCCAGGGTTTTGCATATTTTAAAATTTATGTGTGTCCCTAAAGTCATACCAAATAAATAATTTTACACTGACAAGCAAAAGGGTAACAGATTTTTGAACTTTGATGACTTTCAGGCTCCATATCTCTCCAACCACACAGCTTGTGTGCATGAAGGTTTACTGTAATTTAGTATACAGTCATTTTAAAAAAAAACCGATCTTATAACTTAAATATGTGACTTGCAAATATTTAGCATCAGCTTAGTTCAGCAGATCTTTCCTGTAACTGTTTGTTTATCAATTATTATTTTTGCTCCCTAAAAATCAAAATGTTAATTATGTATTATTTTGTTATTATTTGGGAAATCCACCTTTGTTGTATTTCCAGCTCTGCCGTGAATCCCTTCTGGCTTTTCTGGATATCGATTCAATCAAGCAGGTCTTGACCCAAAATCTGATCCCATCTCTTCTACACACATTCCCCAATGTTGGTGCAGACTGGACTTTGGATACAAATACAGCTATTTTTACATCAACATCACCCCACAAGTGTTCAAAAAATCAAAACATTGTTACCCGTTTTGGCTTGTCGACTGTCTGTTCTACCTAAATAGCTGTGATTATTGTATCATAGGTGATAAACAGCTGATGGGACCATTTTGACTACAGTAAATTATCACTTAAACAGCGCCGTGTTATGAGGGAGTCAAGGAGTCCGATTTGTGGGAAATTTTGAGGGGTCGGGGCTTTGACTTGCCGACTCCACAGCCCTGAGGTTATCTATCCTGCTTGTTGAGATGCTTCCTTGTTACGACCACCAGCTGTGGCTTTCAGCCCCCCACCTATCAACAAGGTAGTTGGTAACCTAGCAAAGCAACTGTAAACAACCAGGATAGATAACCTGCTTTATCTCTGAAACGAAGCAAAATCCGAACAGAAATGTATTTGGTAAGAATGTTGATTTTACCTTTGCCTACATGTTTATAGCTAATCAGTGAGATGGGGGAACCCCATATTCAGTTCAGTGACGCAGCTTCAATAACTGACACATCTGGTGACGGAGGTGGTTTTATTTCTTAAAGAAAGCAGCCATGTTTTTCTAATGGTGGAGAACCCCTTAAAGGGTTGGTTCACTTGGCTGATTTAGATACCTAATCCGCATCCAGATCTGACTGAAATTCACGTCACATGGTTTTCAGTTGAAAATCCGCATCTCGTCAGAAGAAATGTAGACTTTCCCCCGGCACTGCCGAGCTCTGTGAAAAATTATCAGCCGGATGCTGAGTGGGGCGTCTAGCTCCACTTTCCGTTGGGACTTCTGAGTGCAGTGGTCTCGCCGGACTGTACTCAAAGCTTCAGTAGAAGTGAATGGGATGGCTCCGTCCACCGCCCCATTCTTACCTGAAAAATTTGGGGGCCAGTTCTTGAGTTCTTATCCTATCGACATGCCATCAGTGTGTGGGATGGTAGAGCACCTATAAAGGGGGATTCTTACCAAACGCATTGATGGCTAATCGGTAGGATACGCCACCAATGGGGTATGGGTATGGCTCCCACCTCAGAGGTAGGACTTGTACCCATCCCCTATTGATCCGGGTCTCAGAACCCCACAAAATCCAAGAATGAGCCTCCAAAATTAAAAATGTTTCCTCTGAGAGTAGCAGGAGTGGTCACAGTGCCACAATTCACATCATAGAAGCTCCGAGCGGGACTGCCAGACTCGGAACTCCCAACGCAGTACCACCCCTCGGTTTCGAACGTAGACCTTCAGAGGCCCATTCTCAAAACGGTTGAGAGTCCCACCTCTCGTGTCCTACTTCGAAAACAGCCCCTGGAAAGTCTCTGTTTTGAAGAGAGGGGTGATCCGAGCGGTTCCATTGAACTCAATGGAGGTGGGTCCTACACTTATCTCAGGAACCGGCCCCTGAAAGTCTGCATTCAGCAGAGAAAGGTGGTCGGAATGGTCCCAGTGAAATTAATGGAGAGGGAACCTACACCAGTCTCGAGCGGCCCCTGAAAGTCTGCATTCAACATCGAGAGGTTTTAGGAACGGACCTATAGAAATTTACAGGAGTCAAACCTACACCTATCTTGGGAACAGGCTCCTGCAAGTCTACATTCAACATTGAGAGGGTAGGAAATGGTCCCCATTGAAATATCCATGGAGTGTGAGAACCTGACACCTATCTTGGGAACAAGGTCTCCTGCAATTCTACAATCAACAGAGAGGTAGAAATTGTCCCATTTGAAATTCATGGATGTAAAACCACACAAACTTCTGGAACAGGCTCCTGCAAGTCTACATTCAACATAGAGAGGGGGTAGAAATGGTCCCATAGAAATTCATGGAGGTAGAACCTACACCTATCTTGGGAACAGGCTCCTGCAAGTTCAACATACAAGCTATGGAGTATGGGGTAGAAATGGTCCCATTGAAATTCATGGAGGTAGAACCTACACCTATCTTGGGAACAGGCTCCTGCAAGTCTACATTCAACATAGAGAGGGGGTAGAAATGGTCCCATTGAAATGACATCGGAGGTAGAAACCGACAACCTATCTTGGGAACAGGCTCCTGCAAGTCTACATTCAACATAGAGAGGGGGTAGAAATGGTCCCATTGAAATTCATGGAGGTAGAACCTACACCTATCTTGGGAACAGGCTCCTGCAAGTCTACATTAAACATGGAGAGGGGGTAGGAATGGTCTCATTGAAATTGATGTCAATGGGACCCTTCCAACCATCTATCTCAGGAACAGGCCCCTGAAAGTCTACCATCTCAACACAGAAGTGGGTGTAGGAAACATTCCCCATTTAGACACTGTTAAGAGGGAACACACAGCCCTCTCAGGAACAGGCCCCTGAAAGTCTACGTTCAACACTGAGGTGGTCGGAACGGTCCCATTGGTTTCTGTTGGGCCTTCCGAGCACAGCAGTCACCCCCATTGTATTCAGAATTCCCATTGAAGTGAGTGGAACAGGTCTGACCATCTCTCCCTTCTAAACAGAAACTTGGGGGAGGGTGGGGTCTGTTCTCGTGATACCAATGGGATCCGCACCTGTCACCATGATGTGTTCCTATTGACTGCAATTGTTTTGGGAAACCACACCCGCCCCCCCTTTAGCCTCCGCCTCTGTATATGGATTATAATATACAGAATTTCTCCTTCATACAGTGGAGGTGGCCGAGGTAGGAGAGGCAGTAATGGTCTCCCATGCAGGATGCATTTGTGTGCTTCAGGGGGCGCCGTTGTGGTGCAGTTTGTTTGGGTGGGATGCTTTGTAAATATAAATACTTCTCTATAAGGTAGTAATGGTTATAGAGCGGAGCCCTCCTGCCTCTGTCGCACATACAACACTGTAGGTTGGATCAGCCAGGACATGGGTGTAGGGCGGCTCGTGTATCAATGATACGAGTCCATCTGCCGGGACCTGACGCGTGCCCTGCTGTCTCCTCCGCCGCCCGGTGTACTTAGCAGGCTTACACCGTATACAGTGCTGGGGTGTGACAGGGCAGCAACAGGCTGCATGCACTATAGCAGGGCCACACCAGGCACAGGGTACATGGGACCTGCAGACCGGCCGCAGGCTTCTGCATTTCACACCGGCCTCATTGTAAGTAGTAAAATCTGCTGTAGTTGAGACCTGTGCGGATTCGCTCGTCGGCTTTTTCTGTCTTACATACTTTTATTATGATCAACAGCTTCTATCCAGAGTGACCTGTGTGCAGGATAGACGGCTGGGAGTGACCCCATAAGGTCCCGGTAGGTTGTCGGGTATCTGGAGCCAACTGCACCCCATAGCTGCTGGAGGGGGCCATATACCAAACACCTACCATCAGGGCACACAGCTGCTGGAGGGGCCAGAGAGCCAACACCACCATCCAGGGCTCCACAGCTGTTGGTGGGTCCATAGAGCCAACAGCCACCATCCGGTTACCCCACAGCTGCTGGAGGGGGCCATAGTAGCCAACAACCACCAACCCAGCCCCACACCACTGAGGTTCCATAGAAGGCACACCACCTCCAGGGAGCTCCACAGCTCTGGAGTTTCTAGGGCAACAACCACCATCCAGGGGCACCACAGCTGCTGGTGGGGCCCATAGAGCCAACACCTCCACCATCCAGGGTCCCACAGCTGCGGAGGGGCCCATATAGCCAACACCACCATCCAGGGGCCCCACAGCTGCTGGAGGGGCCATAGAGCCAACCACCACCATCCAGAGGCTTCCCTACAGCTGCTGGAGGGTCCATAAGCCATACACCACCATTCAGACCCACAGCTGCATGGTGGATCCATAAGCCAAGCACCACCCTCCAGGGGCCCCACAGCTGTGCAAGGGTCCATAGAGCCAACACACCACCATCCAGGGGCCCCACAGCTTCTGAGGAGCCATAGGACCAACACCACCATCCCTCCAGGGCCCCCCCCACAGCTGCTGGGAGTCCATAGACCAACACATACCAACCAGGGTCCCCACAGCTGCTTGAGGGTCCATAGAGCCAACACCACCACCCTGAGGCCCCCACAGCTGCTGGAGGTACCTAGTAGACCAGCACCTACCATCCAAGGCCCCCACAGCTGCTGTAGGATGCCATAAGCTAACACCACCATCCAGCACCATCCAGGGTCCCCCACAGCTTCTGGAGTGAGCCATAAATCCAACACCACCAGTCCCGGGTCTCTCAACAGCTGCTGGAGTTCCATAAGCCAACACCACCATCCAGGCCCCACATCTGGGGTGGAGGAGCCAAGAGCCAACACTCACCAACCAGTGCCCCCACAGCGTGCTGGAGTGGCCCATAGAGCCAACCCACACCATCCATGGGCTCCACAGCTGCTGGAGGGGCCATAGAGCACAACATTATCCACAATCCAGGTCCCACAGGCTTCTGGAGGCCGTAAGAGCCATCAACCACCATCCCCAGGGGATCCAACAGCTGCTGAGGTCCATATAGCCAACACATCCATCCAGGGACCCCACAGCAGCTGGAGGTGCCATAACCAACACCACATCCCAGGGAAACCCCACAGCTCTGGAGTGCCATATAGCCAACACCACCAACCAGTAGCCCCACAGCTGCTGGAGGGGAGCTCTAAGCAAATACCACCAACCCAGGGGCACCACAAGCTGGCTGGAGGGTCCATAAACCAACACCACATCCAGGGTCCCCCTACAAGCTGCAGGAGGCCATAGAGCAAATACCAACCATCCAGGCCCCACAGCTGCTGGAGTGGCCATAGAGCCAACACCAAATCCAGGGGCCCACACTCTGGAGAGTCCATAAGCCAACACAACCATCCAGTCCCCACAGCTTATGCAAGAGGTCCATAGAGAAACCTGACACACCACCACCAGGAGCCCCACAGCTGCTGAAGGGTTACATAGACCAACAACCTTACCATCCAGGGGCCCCGAACAGCTGCGGGAGGGTCCAATAGAGCAACACCACCATCCAAGGGACCCACAGCGCCTGAGGGTCCATAGAGCCAACACCACCATCCAGGTCCCACACATCTGGGGCCAAGATCCAACACCACCATCCAGGGGTCCCCACAGCTGCAGGAGGGTCCATAATCCAAAACCACCATCCATGGGCTCCCACAGCTCTTGGAGGCCATAAGCCAACACCACCAACCAGGGCTTCCCACAGCAGCTGGAGGGGCCATAGAGCCAACACCACCATCCAGTGTTCTCCCACAGCTGTCTGGACGGGGCCATAGAGCATACACCACCATGCCAGGGGCCCCAACAGCTGCTGGAGGTCATAGAGCCAACACCACCATCCCAGGTCCCCCACAGCTGCTGGGGGGGTCCATGGACGGAGCCAACACCACCATCCAGGGCCCCACAGCTGCTGGAGGTCCAATAAGCCAACACCACCATCCAGGTGGCCCCAAACACAGTGGAATTATAGGTCCAGTGGCAGGTAGGAAAGCATGACCAAGACTTTCTCCAAGTCCTTATCTGGACATCTCTAGCCGTGTGACATGTCACATTGTGTCGCTGGAAGATCCCCATCTCACCCCAGGGGAGACGATCGGCATGTATGGGTGTATGTGATCTGCCATGGATGAATCATATCTCCAAATCCGTTAAAAGCAATCTTCCCACATGGATCAGTTGCCCAAAATGCCCTTAAAAAACATCCCCCAGAACATAAACGCTGCCGCACCACCCACTTGTGGCTTCCTTCCAGCAGTGGTTGCAGGGTGTTTGTTGTTTTCTGATATTCTTGCCTGACCAACATCCAATCCATTGTCATGAAGAGAAAACATGCTTCCTGAGGAGACAACCCCTTTGTCAATCAAGCAGTTCCCCAATTCTGATACTTCCGGGAAAATTGAAGCCTTTTCTGTCGATGCAGTTTGGTTAGAAGAGGTGCAATGACTTCCATTTGCCCCATATGCAGTCTGTTAGGCATGCGTCTGATCACCCACTGGGTCATTTTGGTGCTCAGCTGCTCCCCTGTATTGTCCTTCACCCTCTCGTAGCCTTCGTTCACCTCTCACATTAATGGCGCGCGGTGTCTATAGTTTCCATGTCACTCACAATGGCGCCATTTCTCTTATCACAATTCTTTCACCACAGCAGCCGCCAACAGGTCATAAACTGCGCAGTGTCAGGAATACCAACACCCTGCGCCCGAAATCTGATAATCCTTTCGACTTTGATAAATCACAGCAACTAGGGCTGTGTGCAGACGGCCTATCACACCTTATATACCCACCAAGCCAGTGCACCATATGAGACTTCCTTTATGAGCTATGCAAAGTAGGAAGTGGTCATAATAATGTGACTGGAGTACATGTATATGTGCGTATGCATATCTATCGTACCAGGGTTTTGTATGGATAGAGAGATGGAGCCCCCGCCCTCCGTCCTAGTGGGTGAGATCCGCTGGGTGCACGTTCTGTGACTTTTCCATTTATTTAGCAGTAAATCTATAAAAAGCAGAGAATAACCTCAGTCCAGGGCCTGTGTGGCCCCTAGGGCGGCGCTGCAGGCCCATGTAACACCCCCCGTGGTTAGACTTGTCAGGGATAAGGAGGATCCTATAGGACGGCAGCGCTGCCTGTGGGCACCCTGTGAGTAGCGGAGGAGGCCTGTACCGGTCAGCGGCCCTGGGGGGCCCGTCCTGCGCCTCTCATCGCTGGCGGAGGGGTCGCTTCTTTACATTCCCTTGCTTCACAGTTAATACATAGAAGCTTGAAGGTCTCGGTGCTGCAGATACGGGGGCGAGAGGATCAGAAATGCACAGAGGCCATGGATGGGGATTGGAACAAAAGAGAGAAAAATCTCAGCAATAAGCAAAGCCAATCAGTGCAAAACATGCTTTTAAATTACATGGGACTATGCGCAGCACTACATGCATTTCTATATTAAGTTATTCTGGTATCTGTGCTATCTGCAGTCCCATGTAATGGTACAGATCACAATAGTAAACTAGTAACCAGTCTGGGCTGTGAGGCTATCGGGCAGTTCCTCCCCAGTCACCAGTCTGGGCTATCGGGCAGTTCCTCCCCAGACACCAGTCTGGGCTATCGGGCAGTTCCTCCCCAGTCACCTCTGGGCTATCCGGCCAGTTCCCCCAGAATCACCAGCTGGCGGCTGTGGGCCTTCGCAGGCAGCTCCATCCCCATCACCAGTCTGGGCTGTGGGGCAGTTCCTCCCCAGACACCAGTCTGGGCTGTGGGGCAGTTCCCCCAACACCAGTCTTGGCAACTCGCAGTTCCTCCCAACACCATCTGGGCTGTGGGGCAAGTTATACCTCCCCAGACAAACCAGTCGTGGGCTTGGCAGTTCCTCCCAGACACCATCTGGTCGTGTGGGCAGTTTCCTCCCCAGTCCACCTCTAGGCTGTGGGCAGTTCCTCCCCATACACCATTCAGGGCTATGTGGGCAGTCCTCCCCCAGACAACCATCTGGCTTGGGGCAGTTCCTCCCCAACAACCATCTGGGCTTGGGCAGTTTTTTCCTACCCCATCACCAATCCCTGGGCTAGTTGGTGCAGTTTCCTCAGCCCCCCAGTCAATACCATCTGGGCTGTGGGGCAGTTCCTCCCCAGTCACCAGTCTGGGCTGTGGGGCAGTTCCTCCCCAGTCACCAGTCTGGGCTGTGGGGCAGTTCCTCCCCAGGCACCAGTCTGGGCTGTGTGGCAGGTCCTGCCCAGACACCATAGTCCCTGGGCTGTGTGGCAGTTCCTCCCCAGACACCAGTCTGGGCTGTGGGGCGTTAGGGGCAGTTTCCTCCCCAGTCACCAGTCTGGGCTGTGGGGCTGTCGGGGCAGTTCCTCCCCAGTCACCAGTCTGGGCTGTGAGGCTGATGGGCATTCCCATCCTCCAGTCCACAGTCCTGGGCTGTGGGGGGCAGTTCCTCCCCAGCAACCAGTTCTGAGAGGCTGTGGGCCAGTACATCCCCAAGCACACAGTCCTGGCCCTTGTGTGACCATGTTGTGTGCACGGGGCAGTTCTCCCCCCCCCCTCCCCCCCCACCAGGGGCGCGGGGATACAGAAGGGGCTTATGCTCTACTCACATGCACCAAATTTGTGCCGAAATTGCAGCATCGTACAGTCCACTCCATTGATTTGAATACGGTGGTTTTGGTGGCAGCACACGGGCTATATAGACACCTTCACTGTGTTCATTCACATAGCGCTGTACTATTCCATAGCGCTGTACAAAGTCAGCGTTCACATTGCCTTTACTGTATCTATTTCACAAACACTGTTACTTCTGGGAGCATTCTAGTGCCTCCAGTAAACCGGCCCTGGAAACCAGTGTAACGGAGCCTTATCATTATCCTTCTAATCAGGTTTCAGGGGACCAGGAAAGGTTCCAATTCATGACAGAAAGCAAAAATCCTAAAAATGGCGCGACACCTAGAACCCAAAGTAGATCGGAAACAGTGTAAACCTTTCATTACACTATGATTATGCTGCCTACTTAATATAGTAAAATCACATTTTGTTTGACCAGAAGCGTATTTGAACTCCTTGACCAAAGTGCACGGGCCCTCCAAGTTTTCTGATCTGAGTGCAAGAGTCCCCACAAACCCCCACCCTGGAGCCGCCTGATCCCTTGGTAAACACTGCACATGGGCCGTTCTCCTGCCCCCGGCATAATCGGGATCAGCTCCGCTGACGCATCCTTTCCTGATTTACAGGTTTAACGCATTGGTCCTTGTATCAGGCCCTAAAATAGCCCGACAAACGTGGGCTCCCTGAGTGATTCACCTTGGTGTGGTATCCTCCGGATTGTTTCTGCGCTCCGCCCCCCACCACCTCATCATCACTTGAAAAACAGTGTTGCTCATTCATCTCGCCCCGGCGCCCCATGTGATCATGCTCCGCAAATATAGATGGCCACCGATCGAAGCCCGTTCACTTCAATGATCACCAGCCGTCCCAAAATATCCCTAGGGCTCAGGAGACCGGGCCGGTTCACCGCTCCGACTTCACAGGTCTATAGAACGGGAGACCGCTGTGGAGCCGCAAACCGTTCAGCAGATGTACTGCAGATACATCCAATGTGTCATCAAAGGTGGGGTCACCACCATAGACTTTGCCATATTGACATCGACACACCAGAAGTCTGATAGGTGCATGTTCCCACCTTTCAGTCCATGACCCAGTCTCTGTAAACGGTGCCCCCGAAAGTGACGGCTCAGAATGGAGCATTGATGGCTCTTTTACATGGAACTTCTCCATTCTGTTCTTCAGAGTTCTTGAGTACAGGGAAAAGAATGTTTCAGGTCATACTTAAGAACTCCCATAGAACATGAATGAAAACACAGCGTCGTCCCCCTGTACTGGAAACCTCCCATAGAACAGAATGGAGAACACATAGCTCCCTGTACTGGAACTAAACCATAGAACGAATGGAGAACACAGCGCTCTCATACTGGGAACTCCCATAAACAGAATGGAGAACAGTGCTCTCCTTACGGGAAACATCCCATAGAGGTGAGAATGGATAGCACAGCGCTCCCCTGTACTGGAACACCATAGAACAAATGGCTAACACAGAGCTCCCCTGAACTGGTAACACCCATAAGAACAGAAGGCTAACACAGTGGCTCTCCTGTACTGGGAACTCCCATATAGTCAAAATGGAGAACACGGCCTCCCCTTACTTGAGGAACTCCCATATGAACAGAATGGAAAACCGGCGCTCGCCCAGTACTGGGAACTCCCATGAACAGAATGGAGTAACACGGCGCTAATCCCCGAACTGGAACTCCCATAGAACAGAATGGAGAACACGGCGTTCCCCTGTACTGGAACTCCCAACTTGTGGAACGAAGGAGAACACGGCGTTCCCCTTACTGGGAACTCCCATGGAACAAATGGAAACATGCGTGATCCCCTGTACTGGGAACATCCCATGAACAGAAAAGGAGAACAACGGTACGCTCCCCGTTACTTGGGGCACTCCCATAGAGCAAATGGAGAACACGCGCTCTCCCTGTACTGGGAACTTCCATATAGCAGAATGGAGAACACGGCGCTCCGCCTGTACTGCGGGAAACTCCCAAAAAGCAGTAATGGAGAACACGGCGCTATCCCCTGTACTGGAACCTCCCATAAGACAGAATGGAGACCACGTGGGGCGCTCCCTGTACGGAAGCTTCCCAAAAAGAGAATGAGGAGAAACACGCTCCCCTGTACTGGGAACTCCCATAGAGGATAAGGGTGAACACCGCGCTCCCCTGTACTGTGGAACGCCCATACGAGGATAATGGAGAACACGGCGCTCCCCTGTACTGGGAACTCCATATAGGAGAAAGGAAACACGGCTCACACCCTGTACTCGTGAACTCCCATAAGGAGAATGGAGAACAGCCAGGACTTGCAGCTAGTTGCACTTACCACTTTAAATGTCGCAAACATGGCCTTGGCATCGAAAGAATTATGTATATGGGACAGCGCAGGTTTTCAATTCCCAATTGCAAAAAAAAAACTAATTTGGTGATGGAGTTCTAATAAAAACCACAACTACTGTAGTTTCCTATTTTGAGACCACAATTGAAAGTACTTGCAGATACTCTTCCAATTTTTGAGTCACATCTTGCTTTCCACCTGCTGTAAAGTTTTCTCTCCATGACTTCTAGGCAGCGATGTTTGCATACTGTGCAGGCTGACACATTCATTTCCGTTCATTTTCCTCCAATCCTGACTCGAGAGATCTATGAGGAGCCTGCTGAAAAATACCTTTGAAAAAACTGCACGCCCAACACCATCTCTCCCATGAATCACATGCCCTGCGTGCTGCTGCTCCGGAGAGCCGGCAGGTGGTCACGAGCACCATTATAGCCTCTGTGCACGGATCTCCTGCAGCACCGGACTCAAGGGAACGCTGCTCCGCGCCGCAGTCCGTCCCGCGGTACATTCACACTAATCCAGAATGGGGTAAACTGATCGCTATCCACCAGGATCATCGCTTTTTTTTTGCCACTGAACTGCCATGACTCGTCACAAAGGTTTAAGAACACTTTTGAAGCTTTTGGAAACTGACCCCTGACCCTGTAGACGGCGCTGCTGCTGGTGGTCTTGGCCCTCCTCCTACAGACTCGGTTTTTTTAGAATATTTTGCACGAATATTTTAGCGTTTTTATCTCCCGTTTTTTTGTATCTCTCGTTCATGGCTCCGTATAACCGCCCGGCCCCTTGGAAGTCTGCTACAGAAAACATGCGCTTCCTCCTGATCATCCCACAACCCCACAAAACGATACACTCAATATTTCATAGAGGAGTGCGCATTGGTTTTTGCTTATGTAGTCATGAGAATTTATGATTTATTTTGGGATTTTTTTTTTCGGTTTCCTAGTAGTAAAAAAAAAAAAAGTCTTGGTAAGATTTCTTTTGTGCTTGAGAAAGTGAATGCACCAGCAGAATAGTGATATTGCAGCCTCTGAGGATAATACAGGGAGTAACGGCAGTACAGGAAAGTAAAGATAAAACAGTGACTAGCAACAGCAAGAATAGTGAGTGCAGCACGGAGGATAATACAGGATTGTAACTCAAGAACATTACAGTATAAAGTAATTATGTAAGTTACTGCACCATCAGGATAATGAGAGCAGCACTTGAGGAAAATACAGATAGTAACTCAGTACTAGGATAAGTAATGTACTCTACACAGTGACAGCACCAGCAAAAGTTGATGCAGCTCTGGAGGATAATACTGGATGTAACTCAGATCAGTACAGGAGTAAGTAATGTATGTACAAGAGTTGCACCAAGCAGAATATGAGTGCAGCTCTGGAGGAAAATACAGGATGTAAACTCAGTAACAGTAACAACAGGAAAATAGTAAGTAATGTACACAGACTGCACCAGCAGAATATGTGAATGGCAAGCTCTGGAGGATAATACAGGTAAATAACTCAGGATCAGTACAGGATAAGTAATGTAAGTACAGTGGACTGCACCGAGCAGTAATATATAAAATTGCAGCACTGGAGGATAATACAGGATGTAACTCGTGATCAGTACAGGATAAAGTCAATGTATGTACAGTGACTGCAGACACATAAATAGGAAGACGCAGCTCTGAGTATAATACAAGATTAAACTCAGGATCAGTACAGTGATAAGTAATGTATGTACAGTGACTGCACCAACAAAATATTAGTGCAGCCACTGGAGATATAATACAGGATACAACTCAGACCCAAGTACAGGAAAAGTAAATTATGTACACATGACTGCACCATCAGAATAGTGAGTGCAGCTCATGGAGATTATACAGATAATAATGTATGTACACAGTGACAGCACCGTCAGAATAGTGAGCGCAGCTCTGGAGGATAATACAGATGTTAACTCAGTAGCATTACAGGAAAAGTAATGTATGTATACTCAGTGATCTGCCCTCAACATGAGCGCAGCCATCTGGAGGATAATACAGATGTAAACACATACAGATAAGTAAATTATGAACAGTGACTGACCACAGACTAGTGTAGCGCAGCACCTGTAGAGTATAATGACAGTCGAGGACTGCCTTTGTACACTGCCCTGAAGCTGTGGGAGATGCAATTAAACCAGGCATTGGTTTATTGTTCTAATACAGAACTCCCAAAATGCAAGACCCAAATGCAGTGTGTAATGCAGAGATAGTTACCAAAGCTAGTATAATTTACGTCCACTTCGACATGGCAAGCTCAGATTTTGAAGTGCAGGCTCTGGATTGACCTGGTAGTGTAGAGTTCCGACGTTAGTTTGTGTATTTGCAAACCCTAATACCGTCACAATTTGATATATGAACAACTTCACAATGCTTTTTTGCCTACTTTTGTATACATTAAAGTGTTGAAGTTCTTCTCCGTGGCACACTTTGATCAAAGCAAGAAGAGCCCATCCACCACCACACGGTGACTCCGTCTTCATATGCAATTGGCTGACCGTCACGTCCGCTGGCGCACCTGTATCATTGGTCTTTACTGGGCTTGGATGTGCTGATCATTTTTTGGGATGTATGCCGTGGTGGAGCGACTGCCACCAAATAGGATCCTCCCTCTGCCCATCCTCACAAGAAAGTCTTTAGACCGCATGTACTGGGATCTTCTCACCCTGAATACTGTGGAGAGCCTCAGAGGGCAACCAAGCGATGAATGTCGAGTGTAGGTTCCCATCTGAACTGAGGTCATCATGTCCCCGGATGGGTGGGCTCTCACCAAAATTTGATCAAAATGTCACTTAGAACCTCAAATTTTTTCTGTCTTCCAAATAGCCGAAACTTCATTTTGACATCGTTCCTAATAATCATTGGACGGTCTCCCGTGTTTTGTCGCGCTGTCTGATACGTTTTTGGTCGGTTTGTTTGCTCGCCACCTTCCTTCTCACCTACCGAAGTGTTAACAATAACTAGAGCCAAAACCACTTACATTTTTGGAGTGAGCCCAGTGCAGGGCTTGATGTTACATCACTGGAGCCTCTGAAGCCTTACACTCCGAGTCACAGCCAAAGCTGCATTCAGAATGTTAACCGCCTCCCTTCTCCTGTTTAGCATCCAATATAATACTATACATGCCCTGGTGCATTTGTGGGAACTTGCAATTTTTAGAGACTAAAATAGACGGAATGAAGGCCAGACCCCCTTGGTGCGGAGTGTATTGGTACCATAGCTATTCGTAGATGTAAGCAGTCCAGTGCCGGGTGCAGCCTGAAGGTTTGAGTGCAGCTCTGAGTGACTGAGTGCGCGGGCTCGTCATTGGAGGTAAGCAGGAGCTCTGCCTTAGTTTCATGGAGCTGCTTCCTGTCATCCGGTGTACAGCCGGGGACTTGGCCGCGGGCGTGCACGGAGCTATTTTTTGGGCCCCTGTGTAAGACCGCCATCATCTGAAGGTCCCTGAGCAGCAATTATGCAGGGGTTGGACGGCGGCCAGCACAGCTCTGCGCTTTATTGGTATGTTTGGAACCTAAACTGATGCGTGACTAAAAATAAATTGGATTTGGAGAGCACAGTGAGAGGCTGCGATACCATCCGAATAACCGTTGTCAGACTTCATGCAATTTACATCTCACCGTGTTTACCCGTCGGATTAACCCCGCGAAGCCAAAGGGAAATGGAGAGAGAGCAACTCCAAAGCTGCGGGGGTCATATCCGGGTACCATTCTAATACATGGCATATAGTGCACCTCTCCTCTGGTCACATCCAAAGCTGCGGGGGTCATATCCTGGTACCACTCTACATGGCATATAGTGCACCTCTCCTCTGGTCACATCCAAAGCTGCTGTGGATCATATCCAGGTACCATTCCTAATACAGGCGTATAGTGCCCCTCGTCCTCTGGTCACATCCATAGCCTGCAGGGGATATATCCGGGTACCACTCAATACATGTGTATAATGCACCTCCTCCTCTGGTCCACATCCAGAAGCTGCAGGGGATCATATCCGGGTAACCATGTCTAATACATGGCGTATATGCACCTCTCCACTGGTCACATCCAGAAGCTGTGGGATCCATATCCGTATCCAACCATTCAATACAAGGCGTATATGTGGCACCTCACCTCTGGACACAATCCAAAGCTGCAGGGTTCATATCCGGTACCACTTCTAATTACAGTGGCGAATAGTTGCACCTCTCCTCTGGTCACATCCCAAAGCGCAGGTGTTATATCCTGGTACCCACCTCTAACATGGCATATAGTGGCACCTCTCCTCTGGTCACTTCCAAAGCTGGCGGGGATGCATATCACCGGGTACCATTCTAATACATGGCGTATAGTGCACCTCTCCTCTGGTCACATCCATAGCTGCAGGGGTTATATCTGGTTACCACTCTAATACATGGTGTATAGGGCACCTCTCCTCTGGTCACAGCCAACATCTGTCGTGAAACAAATCCGGTACCATTCTAAAACAATGTCTATAGTGCAAAACCTCTACCTCTGGTCACATCCAAAGCTTTCGGGATCATATCCGGTACCATTCTAATACATGGCGTATAGTCAACCTCTCCGCTGGAAAGGCCCTCTGGGTTTTTTATGGATTTCCGGTCCTTTAGAGGCGGACTTGCCTTTTCAGGCGTGCCCTTTCCCTCTGGTAACCGGGGATTTTCCGGGCCACAGCTTTTTTGGGGCCCCTTGTAAACCGCCATCATTGGGTCCCACCTTGGGGGGGGGGGGGGGGGGGGGGGGATGGGCCCAACACCTCTCCTTAATTGAGTTTTAACCTAAATTTAAGGCAAAAAAAATATTTGGGGCACATAAGGCTGCGTTCCACCCCCGGGCCCAACTTCAGGCTATTCATCTCACCTTTTAACCCTCGGTTAAACCCCCCGGAACCGGGGAAAGGGGAAAGAAGGCACTCCAAAGCTCGGGGCATATGGGGGTACCATTCTAATACATCGAAAGTCACCTCTCCTCGGTCACATCCAAACTGCGGGGATCATATCCGGGTACCATTCTAAACGGGGGTTTATATGCACCTCTCCTCTGGTCCAACCAAACTGCGGGGAAAAATATCCGGGGAAAACCTTCTAATACGGGTAAGTGCACCTCTCCTCGGGTCACATGGCCGTGGGGGGCCATTTTGGAGCCCCCCCCCGTCACAGTCTTACACTAACAGTTTTCATACATAAGGGACCAATAATTCTGCTTTAAAGGGGGGTTCCCCCTCCAAAAAGGGCTGGCAGATCCCCGGGTTAGGTCACAACGCTCCAAATAGGTTCATCACGGGGGCTGGCGCGACCTACTAAGAGGTGTCCCCTGCGGACGGGGACGGGTACTTCTGGTTGGAGAGCTAATAGGGGCCGGAAAATCATTGGGGGTCCACCCCTTCTTGAGTTGCAAACCAGCACCGGGACTCTGGGACCAGCCAGGGGCGCAGTTCTCACCCGGCCAAAATGTAGCACATTGAAACTTGGGGAATACACACAAGATATTGATAATGAGAGGGGGAAGATAGATAAAAGAAAATAAAAAGGGGAATAAAAAAATATAATTAATATAATAAAGTGATATAATTAATAATAATTAATTAATAAATATAATTTAGATTAAAGTAATAAAATATAATAAAATAATTTAATATAATTATTAATAATTAT
>JAODAL010024452.1:0-60550 GCA_025379985.1 Phyllomedusa bahiana | reverse complement strand
TCAGCCTATCAATTTATGTTGCATATACACTACAGATTTTTTCCCATGTAAAATGTGAAAGTCAAAATCTGCAACAAACCTGCAATGAAAGATTATTCATGCTGCTTTTACGATGAATAAAAATCTGCAACAGCGAGTTCTGAAACGATTTTTTTTTTTTAATTTTACATTTACATACTTTGCTATGGAAATATAGGACTGAAGGTGAGCATTTCCCGCTCCAGCCTGCATAGGGCAGTAGAATGTTAAACATATGCATTATCTGGACACAGTAGGGGGGGGGGGGGATAAAAATGTATGAACCAAAAAACCTGAAAGTTTAGTTAGCTAGTGATAAGAGGAAAGACGCTGCAAGAAAACAAGAAAGAGAGGCCATGACAGGAGAAGATTAGATAAAAATACAGCTCCCAAAAATGAAAATCGTCTGGAGGAGAAACAAACACATCTCTCATAATAGAAAAAAAGTTGATATGGGAGTGTCCGCCGGAAAACTACAAGTGAAGGGACAGGAAGACTCTATCTCCAAAAAGATGTATTTTCCCAGCTGCAGATAGGCCCGTTCTAAGGGGGCAACATTTAATCATAGTTATTTATAATACTCCTTCAGTTAATATTGTTACAATATGTTTGTTCTGTCCTCCCTATGTGTGTGGCGCATAATTTTACAGGCAGCTAAACTTTTTCCCCCAGCAACATTGACATGGGGATTGGAACATAAAAAAATACACTTACTTATTAACAACATGCAACATGAAGTTATTCAAGACAATGCAGACATATTTACATGTACATAAGATATAATACAAGATGGAGGATGTGCAGACATACATATATGTATACAGTGTACATGTGCTATCCTGGCTGCAGCAAACAGGAGTTTAACTATAAACAGCTATTAGCATAGAATACAACACTATACAATGTGTAGCCTTGAATGGTAGTTTAGATGTACCAGCGATGCTAGCTGTAGGTCTTGATGGGAGAGGATGGTTCTACATGTCTTCTCTACATGTGTCTGGGAGAAAATGGTTACTGAAGAAGAATATGATGTCAGCAGGTCATGTGATATGGATGACAGTTTTACTGGGATGTTAGCATAATACGTGCTAACTAGAAGTGTGCTCAAACAGCCACTAGATAGAGCTGTCACAAATGATCACAGAAATCTAGTATATGAATACAAATAACATAAGAAACATAGCCAAGGCATATAGCTGAGGCATAACCATGTTTATTTTCAAAGTTAATACAGAAAATTTTCTGCTACAGACAACCTACCTGTATTCTTCCTTTTATGAACAGCCAGTGCAATGAATGAAAGGGGCAAGTTCTCTGAAAACACATACCCTGGTTTAGGGCATTTATAATGCAGCATGGTCCAAAACCAAGTTAAAATTGTAAATTAACAAAAAGTTCAAAATTACATTCAACGTGTTATTGACTAATAGACCTGACAGAGTAACAAAGGTTCATGTTGGGCGGCATCTAGGAAATAGTGACTACAATATAATACATTTCCATTTATCCTTCTATAGAGTGTTTTGTCAAGAAGCCACAAAAACACTGAATTTAGGAAGGCTAATTTTAATCTCCTTAGAGAGGCCCTAAACCACATTAATAAATGGGAGATATTTAAAACCATCTTAAGGGCTCAATGTAAAGGTACATACCATATGGAAATTAAATGATTGGAAACAGAAATAAAGCAATGTGGATCAACAAAGATGTAAAAGAGACAAATAAGAAAAAGAAAGCAATTAAGCTACTTAAACAGAAGGCCAGTGAAGAGGCACTAAAAAGCTGTAAGTAAAAAAATAAAATATGTAAAATAATGATAAAGACAGCAGAGCTGGAGACAGAGGTGTAATGTCAGAGAGTAAAACGAACCTCAAAATATTTTTTTAACTATATAAATAGTAAAAAGATTAAAACTGAAAATGTTGGCCCTTTGAAAAGTATTGAGGGAGAGACTGTGGAGGGCGATGAGAAAAAAAGCAAACCTATAAAACAATTTTTTCTCCTCTGTATTTACGAAGGAAAATGACCTTCCTGTTGATGAGCAGTGCAATTAGGTAAACTCCACCTTAAATGTTTCTCGTCTAACCCAGGAAGAAGTGCAGCTCCGTCTTAAGAAAATTAAAATAGATAATTCCCTGAGGACACGTGGGTGTATTCCTATCAGGACATGGGGATTTAAGTAATGTCATAGATCGGCCCCTATTCTTAATATTTATGGACTGTATGATAACAGGGTATGTCCCAAAGGATTGGCACATAGCAATTGTTGTGCCAATATTCAAAAAGGGGTCAAAAAGTGATCCTGGAAATAATATGCCATATGTATGTTTGAAGGTTTTCTAAGATATGCTGTACTGGAGTATCTCACAAAATAAATGTATAACGCCGTTGCAGCATGGGTTTATGAAGGAGCGGTCCTGTCAAACTAATCTCATCAGCTTTTATGAGGAGGTTAGTTCTAGACTGGAATGGAGTGAGGCATTGGATGTCCTATCTAGAGTTTTGTAAAGCATTTGAAACTGTGCCACATAAAAGGTTGGTAAGTAAAATGAGAATGCTTGGACTGGGGGAAAATGCTTGCAAGTGGGTAACTGGTTCAGTGATCGAAAACAAAGGGTGGTGATTAATGGTACATACTCAGACTGGATCCCTGTTGCTAATGGGGTACCACAGGGGTCAGTATTAGGCCCTATCCTCTTTGATATATTCATTAATGATTATACACATGTATTTCACAGTAAAATATCAATCTATGCAGATGATACTAAGCTCTGTAAAGTAATCGACACAATAGAGGACAAGGTTTTTTTCCAAAAGGATCTGGATACGATGGAGGCATGGGCAGAGAAGTGGCAGATGAGGTTTAACACAGGTAAATGCAAGGTTATGCACATGAGAAGAAAAAACCCATTCCATGATTACTTGTTAAACGGAAAAACGCTGGGAAAAAGTGACATGGAGAATGACTTGGGATTCCTAGTGGAGAGTAAACTTAACTGTAGCAGCCAGTGTCAGGCAGCACCGGCCAAGGCGAACAGGATCACAGGGTGTATTAAAAGGGGGATAGATGCATACAATGAGAGCATCATTCTCCCATTATACAAGTCACTTGTCAGACCACACATGGAATATTTTGTACAGTTTTGGCCACAAGTGCTCAGGAAAGACATTGTAGAGCTGGAACAGGTTCACAAATGATAAAAAGTACTGGGTGGACTGCCATACTCGAAGATTAGGGTTACTTAGTTTACAGAAAATATGGCTTAATAAATATATTAAAGGTCAATATAGAGATCTATCCCAAGATCTATTTATACCCAGGATTGTATCTAGAACAAGTGGGCATCCTTTACGCCAAGAGGAAAGAAGATTTCTACATAGAAAGGGATTATTTACTGTAAGAGCAGTGAGACTGTGGAACTCTCTGCCAGAGGAACTTGTTATGGTAAATTTACTAACAGACTTCAGAAAGGGTCTGGATGCATTTCTAGTGTGTAATAATGTAACAAGTTATAGTGACTAAGATTCTGGAGGAGGGTCGTTGATCCAGGGATTTATTCCGATTGCCAGATTGGAGTTGGGAGGGATTTTTCTTCCCTAAAATGAGGACAATTGGCTTCTACCTCATGGGGGGTTTTGCCTACCCCTGGATCAACACTGTAGCCAGGGGCGTCGCTAGGCAGGTTTATTCGGGGCACAAGCCCCGAACAAAGCTGCCTGTGCCCCGAGTCTCAGACCGCCGGCTGCGGGCCTGCAGCAGCGACGTTCTATTGAGCTGTGTGTCCGTGCTCTGGATGCACACACAGCTCAAGATGGTTGATAGATGCAGGGAGGAAGCGAGGCGACTGCAGGAGATGACGGGAGCTGAGGAGGGAGGAGGGGCGCAGGTTGCTCACACTGCCAGAGGCAGGAAGATCCGGAGCACAGCACAGTGTCCGGCAGTGAGAGGCTCCGCCCCCTGCTGTGATCTCTGCTCAGGACATCTCCTGCAGCTGCATTGTCCTGCCCTGTCCTCATGGCTCCAGCAGCTCCCACAGGTACCAACATCCTGGAGGTCTCCCAGTGAGTGAGGAGCCTCCCTGCAGAGACAAGGACTGCATAGTGTAATAGGAGGGAAACAGCAATATCTTCATGAATGTAAACTGTACTGAGTGTGTGTGTCAGAGTGTGTGTGTGTCAGAGTGTGTGTGTGTCTGAGTGTGTGTGTGTCAGAGTGTGTGTGTGTGTCAGAGTGTGTGTGTCCGAGTGTGTGTGTGTCAGAGTGTGTGTGTGTCCGAGTGTGTGTGTGTCAGAGTGTGTGTGTGTCAGAGTGTGTGTGTGTCAGAGTGTGTGTGTGTGTGCAGAGTGTGTGTGTGTCCGAGTGTGTGTCCGAGTGTGTGTCCGAGTGTGTGTCCGAGTGTGTGTCCGAGTGTGTGTCCCAGAGTGTCTCCGTGTCCGAGTGTCTCCGTGTCCGAGTGTGTCTCCGTGTGTGTCTCCGTGTCCGAGTGTGTCTCCGTGTCCGAGTGTGTCTCCGTGTCCGAGTGTGTCTCCGTGTCCGAGTGTGTCTCTGTGTCCGAGTGTGTCTCTGTGTCCGAGTGTGTCTCTGTGTCCGAGTGTGTCTCTGTGTCCGAGTGTGTCTCTGTGTCCGAGTGTGTCTCTGTGTCCGAGTGTGTGTCTGTGTCCGAGTGTGTGTCTGTGTCCGAGTGTGTGTCTGTGTCCGAGTGTGTCTCTGTGTCCGAGTGTGTGTCTGTGTCCGTGTGTGTCTCTGTCCGTGTGTGTCTGTGTCCGTGTGTGTCTGTGTCCGTGTGTGTCTGTGTCCGTGTGTGTCTGTGTCCGTGTGCGTCTGTGTCCGTGTGCGTCTGTGTCCGTGTGCGTCTGTGTCCGTGTGCGTCTGTGTCCGTGTGCGTCTGTGTCCGTGTGCGTCTGTGTCCGTGTGCGTGTGTGTCCGTGTGCGTGTGTGTCCGAGTGTCCGTGTGTGTCCGAGTGTCCGTGTGTGTCCGAGTGTCCGTGTGTGTCCGAGTGTCCGTGTGTGTCCGAGTGTCCGTGTGTGTCCGAGTGTCCGTGTGTGTCCGAGTGTCCGTGTGTGTCCGAGTGTCCGTGTGTGTCCGTGTGTCCGTGTGTGTCCGTGAGTGTGTCCGAGTGTCCGTGAGTGTGTCCGAGTGTCCGTGAGTGTCTGTCCGAGTGTCCGTGAGTGTCTGTCCGAGTGTCTGTGAGTGTCTGTCCGAGTGTCCGTGAGTGTCTGTCCGAGTGTCCGTGAGTGTCTGTCCGAGTGTCCGTGAGTGTCTGTCCGAGTGTCCGTGAGTGTCTGTCCGAGTGTCTGTGAGTGTCTGTCCGAGTGTGTGAGTGTCTGTCCGAGTGTGTGAGTGTCTGTCCGAGTGTGTGAGTGTCTGTCCGAGTGTGTGAGTGTCTGTCCGAGTGTGTGAGTGTCTGTCCGAGTGTGTGAGTGTCTGTCCGAGTGTGTGAGTGTCTGTCCGAGTGTGTGAGTGTCTGTCCGAGTGTGTGTGTGTCTGTCCGAGTGTGTGTGTGTCTGTCCGAGTGTGTGTGTGTGTCTGTCCGAGTGTGTGTGTGTCTGTCCGAGTGTGTGAGTGTCTGTCCGAGTGTGTGAGTGTCTGTCCGAGTGTGTGAGTGTCTGTCTGAGTGTATGTGTCTGTCTGAGTGTATGTGTCTGTCTGAGTGTGTGTGTCTGTCTGAGTGTATGTGTCTGTCTGAGTGTGTGTGTCTGTCTGAGTGTGTGTGTATGTATGAATATATGTTCACACTGAGTAAATTGCGGGGCGCATTTCTCAGCGTATTTGCGCTTCAATACGCCCGATATGCGCACCGCAATTACGGTAATTCATAGCTCTCCTAGAGATCTATGGATTACATGTCGTATTGTATGCACAGGGGGAGCAGCGTGTGGTTCCAAAACACACAGCGTATTGCGGTGTGTACCATACTCGCCGCAATAAGCCGTGTGAACATAACCGAAGGGCCCGGGCCCCCGGATGTATTGGGACCCTAGCAACGCCCCTGACTGTAGCACAATAGGCTGAAGTTGATGGACATCTATCTTTTTCGGCTTTACAAACGCTTTATTCATGAGATTTTAGGAGAGTTAAGAAGCAGCATTGTCTGAAGCATCGTGGCATGCTCCTAGCAGCGAAACCATAAGCAAAAGGGGTTTTAACAACAATGCTTTGGTTGGTGGAATGGGTCAAGGTAATATCAACATACAGATAAAACATACACTATATAAAATACACACATATGCATGTTTTCTCACTCTGACATCAAATCAGAATAAACCTTACCTATTTTAGGTCAATTATTATTACCAAAATTATTTATATTTGCTAAATGCCAGAATAATGAGTGAGAGAGAATTTCAGGGATTTTTATTACTTTCTGCAAAGTCAAAAGTTTACATACACTAGGATTACTAGGCCTTTAAACTATTTGGGACAGCCCATATGATGAAGTCAGGTCTTGGGAAGCTTTTGGTTTATTGGCAATATCTGAGTTAGAGACACACCTGTAGATATATTTTTTAACACACAACAGAAACACGCTGTTTCTGTGTGTAACATCATGGGAAAGTCTAAAGAAATCAGTCAAGATATCAGGAAGAGTATTGTGGACTTGCACGAGTCTGGAGCATCCTTTGGTGCAATTTCCAGATACCTAAAGGTGCCTCGTTCATCTGTACAAACAATTATACGCAATTTCAAACAAGATTGGAATGTCCAGCCATCATAACGCTCAGAAAGGAGACAGATTCTGTCTCTCAGATCTGAACATGCTTTGGTCCGACATGTGCATATTAACCCAAGAACAAAAGCAAAAAGACCTTGTGAAGATGCTGGTGGAAGCTGGTAAAATTGGGTCATTATCCTAAGTGAAATGAGTACTGTATCAACGTGGGCTGAAAGGCCACTCTGCCAGGAAGAAGCTATTACTCCAAAAGAAACATAAAAGCCAGATTAAGGTTTGCAAATGCACACAGGAACCAAGACCAACATTTTTGGAGGCAAGTCTTGTGGTCTAACGAAACTAAAATTTAACTGTTTGGCCATACTGACCATCTTTACATTTAGAGGAAAATGGAGAAGTTTAGAAGCCTAAAGAACACCATCCCAGCTGTGAAAAACAGGGGTGGCAGCATCATGTTGTTGGGTTGTTTTGCTGCAGGAAGGACTGGTGCACTTCACAAAATAGATGGCATCATGAGGAAAGAAGATCCTGTAGCAATACTGAAGCAACATCTCAAGAGACCAGCCAGGAAGTTAATTCTTGGATGGTAACAGTCTCCCAAATGGACAATGACCCGAAGCATACTGCCAAACTGGTCACAAAGTGGCTTAAGGATAACCAAGTCAATGTTTTAAAGTGACCATCACACAGCCCTGATCTCATTCCTATTGAAAATTTATGGGTAAAGCTGAAAAGGCAGTTGTGAGCAAGGCAACCTACAAACATGGCTCAGTTACACCAGTTCTATCAGAAGGAATGGGCCAAAATTCCTACCAACTACTGTTAGAAGCTTGTGGAAGGATATTCGAAACATTTGACCCAAGTCATACAGTTTAAGAGCAATGCTACCAAATACTAATAAAATGTAAACGTTTGACTTTGCAGAAAGTAATACAAATGCCTTAAATTCTCTCTCCCTCATTATTCTGGCATTTGGCAAATATAAATAATTTTGGTTCCTACTTTACCTAAAAGGAGTAAGGTTTATTATGATTTCATGTCAGATAGTGAGAAAAACATGCATGTGTGTCTTTTTATATAGTCTATGTAAATTTCTGGTTTCAACGGTACATGTCAGGACCCAAGGTCTCTACTTCCACTGTCTTGACTTCTTCCCAAGCTGCCTCTATTCTCCAGGTGAAGCACAGCTTCCAAAGCAACCACACAAAGTAAAATAAAAGGTGATTCATCAAAACAGGCCACTATTCCATTTCCATTACTCCATGATCCATTTCTAATGCTCAATGCCCAGTGTTGATACATGTTATTCTAGCAATGGACGTGGGTCAACATGGGCACTCGGATTATATTTCACATATGCAGTGATACTCCATGTGTTCTGATACTTTAATTATAGCCAAAAGTTAGCTTCGTTGTAGCATCAGGCAAGCGTGCCTTTGCTCTACCTGCATCCATGCGCACCTTTGACTGTTGCTGGTTCACCAGCTGTCCGTCCCTGAACCACATTTGGTAGATAATAACAATTGTATACCATGAACACGTTACAAGACCTACTATTTTGGAGATGCTCTAGTCCAGTCGGTTAGCCAACACAATTTGGTCTTTGGTAAAGTCACTCAGATCCTTAGATGCGGCAATTTTTCCTGCGTTCAACACATTTACTTCAAGAACTGTATTCACTTTCTGCCAATGTATTCCACCCCCTTAGCAGATGTCATTGTGACAAAGTAAGGTTATTGAAATTACCTGGCTTTAATGTTATGGCCGATTGGTGAATAGCATCACTGGTGAATTGTACATTTAGAATATGTTCTAATAAAAAATACCAAACCGGAAAGAGTTTATAATCAAGATTTATTGAACAAGACAAACTACAGATAACATTCAATAAACATTCATGAGCTCAGGATAAGTAAATGAATACATTCAATATATGATGCTTTGGTCAAAAAATATCAAAACCTTGTTACATACAGCATGAACAGTCGAAAAGGAATTGCATAGATAAACTATAGGAAGTGTGCAATTAAAAGAAGAGAGATGCATTTAACTACCTGAATTTGCCCACTGTGTACTAAACCTTTGTTAGAGCTTTATGGAACAATCTAGAAATACAGTCATATTTCAGTCTTCCTGCTTATCTGTTAACAAGCACTTATGCATTACAGATATTAATGGCTCTGTCCAGCCAAAGACACAAGCAAAGAACAAACAAGGTTTCCTCAAGCTTTAGATTTGAAATAAAAAAACAAAAAAAAAATAAAACACAATACTACAACACAAAGGACATTCAAACCCAGCATATAACAAAATAAGCACAAAAGTGTAGTATAATAGAGGTTGGAAATCCAAGGAAATGATTTACTGTAGTAATGGTTATTGCTAAATAGATATATTTCTAAGCAGATAACATAGTCAAAGTACAAAATGGTTATTTGGTAGCTTAACTATAAAAAAAACTTGTCCTCACTAAAATTATGTAAAAAAAAAAAAAGTACATTTTAGATTTGAGATATTTTGCTCTTCTACCAGTGGTCTGAAATCTTTGGCTTCCCAGTTGTTGTAAAGGTATGACTTGCAGCACGCCCTGTTAGCCACAGAACAGAAGTCAACATTTTACAATAGCTAAAGAGGCACAGGTTGCAAACCACTAAAATAGATCTCAACATGAAAGTTTCTCGGTTAGACACCATAATGTTCAGCAAAAAATAGTATAGTACTGTGTCTGCGATATTAAATACTTGTGTCAAAAAGGATTATTGGATAACTTTATACACAGCAAGGAAGGTATTTTTCTCGAACAGACACAGTATGACTGAATTAAAAGCCTTAAAAACGGGATATTCCCACCTTGTCATTTCCAGTTGCATTTGCGTTCTCTTATTGGCTCCAGAACTTCAAAAGGTGCATATCATCCTTCCTAGAGTGACACTGCAGGCAAGCCAGGCACCAGGATGTAACTGGGCTTCTTGCTTCTCCATAGGCGCTCCCAATGCAGATAAATTATCAGACTTTATCAGCATTTAAAGCTTCCCAATCCTGTTACCACACCATGGTAAGTGTGGCTGTAAGTACCACAAAGCCTACATTACACGTTGTATGTCTGTGTGTGGGGATCTGTATAATGGTCAGGAAAGGTAGTACAGCACACTCGCAGGAGCCAAGACAAATGGAGATGCTCTCTTTGTGCAAGTACAACTGCGTCTTTAGGGGATCCTAAAGCACCAGGAAAGAACGATTTGCAATGAAACACAAGAACATTTTTAATAAATGTAAGTGGGGGAAATGTTTTTTTGTTTTTTTAACCTCCCACATTGACATAATATGGTGGGGAAACCCCTTTAACACCACAGAGGCATTTAAACAATGGCAGGGAAAAGCAAAACTAGGAATTCAGTCGTCAATACAGGACTCCATCTTACTGGATTTATAACTCAATACGTGGCTATCCCTCACATCGCACAACAATTCCTGACTGCAGTTTGACTGGTTTGGCTGATTTTAGTTATATATAACCTTCATGTACCATGTCTTAACATAACAGCTCTTAAATGTGCTCTTCAATCAGGTAAGTTTTCAAACGGATAACAGAAGAGTCAACTGTGCTCTGAAAGCTTGCAGATTAGAGGTTCTGGTTATCCAAAAGAGGTAACACTCTTATAACACTTGTCATTTTGGCACATTTAATTTATCTATGTACAACACATTCAATATGTAAATGGGATGTTACAATTCATTCTTCCTTTAAGAAGCACATTTCATACATAATACAACTCACAAGGTCTTTTTTATTTTTTTACAAACGCTAGACTTATTAAAACTGGTCTTATGGTCAGAAAATACAGTTTATCTTTAAAGTACTACATCAAGTTATAAATCACTTATTGTCATTCTCTACATAAAATGAATGAAAAAGAATGACTATAGAAAAAAAATGCTTTAATATAAAAAACAAAAAATAAATAAAAACCATAGAAATGACACATTCTAAGACTGGAGATGAAATAGCATAGCATATCCTAACACCTGCATGTAAAGGTTACTGTGCTTTTACTCTACCTGGATCTAGGAAACATTACAGCATAAAGATAACAGATTAATGGTAATTTCAGTTACAGTAACATCTGACGTGTGTGGTGTAATACAAAAATTTTGCCCATCTTCTACCTTTGCTAATGTAAACTTAGTGAATGAATCCAATAAAATATAAATTGTTTTAACTATGGCTTGATGACTTATTGTTATAATACCATTTTCAGAGTCTATAGAATGACTACCAGGGGGGTGGGTGGAGCACAGTTTTGAAATATACCCATATGAACTGGGGCAGTATGACTGCTGGAGTTACATACGTTTTCCACTTAAGTGGAAACTTAAGCAACCAGGGTATGTGTAGCAGGTGGGGGAAAACCCCAAAAGCATATCTGAATTCATGTTATATCTAAAGCTTGTGAAAAGGGCCTGGTCTTTCCCCCACTAACTTCACTACTGGTTTTGAACCAAAAATGTTCAAGAACTACTTCAGTTGACTCCTACATAGGCCTGTGGACAGAGGTATAACTACTAAGGATGCGAGCCCCATAGCAGCTGCTAGTACTTCTGCTAACCCGGTAGTTCTGCCCCTGGGCAAAGCCAGCAATGAACATAATCGTTGACTGCTGGCAGGGTGGAATGTCCAGCGCATCCTGCCTCTGAATGCCCAGGTCCTCTGTCCTGAGTGTTCAAAGTCAGGACTGCCTGGTCTTAGTAAAGTGGAGTGCCCGCAGGTAAGTCTAACGCCTTAAGCCTACCAGGCACTGATCTTTTTTCTCTTACTAGAAGCTTCCTCTCATGACAAAAGCTAGCTTTGCTAGCTCGCATTTACTGATGAGGTTGAGAAAAACAATGAAACGGTCTAAGCAATTGTAATGCCCCTTTTAACAGACACAGATATGAAAAAATGAGCAGAGCTGAAATGTCAGTAAGTGTTGTGGAACGCAAACAGCCTGCAGAGTATAAACAGCCAAATGGGACAACCCCTTTAATAATTATTTTATAGATTTAACTGTAAATACTCGTTTAATTGTAATAATTAAGGTTATTCATTTTTGGTTCTACCAAACAGTTTTCAAAATAACCCTGAATAAACTACGCTGCATATTTTAACCATACACACACACTTTCTTTGTGTCTTGTTAGATAGATAATTACAATGTAGGTGGGTCCTCTGCTTCCATGGAACTTAGTGAGAGTAGGGTGAATGGTCTTTATTGAAATATAGAAAGCACAATGAATTTATAGCAAATGACACAAGGAGTAGGAGAGGCACTTATCTATAAAGGACAGGAATATGTAAAGTTCTGTCAATACAGAATGTAATAGATGCACACCAGTTTATACAGTTAGGTCCATATATATTTGGACACCAACTATTTTTTTTTTTTTACTTGTTTACAGAAATATATTTAAAGTTATAATTATATAATGAACATAAAGCCCATACTTTCAGCTTTCATTTAAAGATATCCACATTAAAACTGGATGAAGGGTTTAGGAGTTTCAGCTCCTTAACATGTGCCACTCTGTTTTTAAAAAGGCACCAAAAGTAATTGGACCATTGACTCAAAGCTGGTTTCAGTGGGCAGGTGTGGGCAATTCCTTCATTAGGTCATTCGTAATTAAGCAGATAAAAAGCCTGGAGTTGATCTGAGGTGTGGTGCTTGTATTTGGAAGAAATTGCTGTAAAGCAAAAATTGCTACAATATTATGAATCGTAAAATCTACAGTTTGGTACATCCGGAGTAAGAAAGAAAGCACTCTTGAACTCATCAATGCAAAAACACCTGTACACCCACAGAAGATAACAGTTGTGGATGATCGCAGAATAATTTTCATGGTGAAGAGAAACTCCTTCACAACAAACAAGTGAACATCATTCTTCAGGATATAGGTGCATCAATATCCAAATCTACCATAAAGAGAAGACTGCAACAAAGTAAATACAGAGGGTTGACTGCACTGTGCAAACCACTCATAAGCCTCAAAAATAAAAAGTCTAGATTGGACTGTGCTGTGTTTTTTTTTTTTTTTTTTTTAGCACAGTTCTGGAAGAACATTCTTTGGATAGAGGAAACCAAGATCAGCGTCTACCATGATGATGGGAAGGAAAAAAAAAAAGTATGGTAAAGGTATGGTACAGCTCATGATCCATAGTATATCACATCATCTATAAAACATGGCGGAAGCAGTGTGAGGGCTTGGGCACACATGACTGAAAGTGGCATTGGGTCACTAGTGTTTATTGATGATGTGACACAGAACAGAAGAAGCCAGATGAATTCTGATGTATTCAGAGACATACTGTGTGCTCAAATCCAGCCAAACCATTTGGTCGGCGTTTCATAACACAGATAGACAAGGACCCTAAACACAAAGCCAAAGCAACCCAGGAGTTTATTAAAGCAAATAAATGGATGATTCTTGAATGGATGGTCAAGTCAGACACCTGATCTCAACTCAATTGAGCATGTATTTCACTTGTTAAAGACTAAACTTCAAACAGAAAGGCCCACAAACAAACAGCAACTCAAAACCACTGCAGTAAAGGCCTGGCAGAGCATTAAAAAGGAGGAAACACCGTCTGGTGATGTCCATGAGTTCAAGACTCCAGGCAGTTGTCCAAATATTTATGGACCTCACTGCATGTTATCATAAGCCAAAGTGTGCAACTATGTTCATCAGTTACGTGATTTTTAAATAAATGTGTAAATACTTTATATGAAGTGAAAACATAACTTTGAGAAGCTGTAGTTTGCCTGTTCAACTGAAGGGCCATGTGTTAAATATATAAAAAGTGTTCTTCTCTAAAACCTTTTTATTGCACAAACACCACAATATATACTTGCTGGCGCATAAACATATATTTAATAGTGCTTCCCCCACACTCTAGAACTCCCTGCCCCAACACATCAGACTCTCCCCGACTCTCACTTGCCTCAAAAGCAACCTGTAAACCCATCTCTTCAGGATTGCCTATAAGCAACAATAACCCCATTGCTACTATTCCACCCCACAAACATGTCTGCCCCTCACCTTCTGTCTCTTCCCACTTTCCTTGTAGACTATAAGGCCTCGTTCACACGGCTTATTCTGCCGCGGATTGGCGCCGTACTGCGCGACCGGATTTGCGCTGGCAGTACGGCACCAATCCGCACGGCAGCAATTACGGTAATCCACATAGAGAACAGTGGAATCCGTCGCTACTCCCCGCTCGGCAAATCCGCTGCGGGGGGAGAAAGTGACATGCACATTATTAATTTGTCACCTTTGTACTTGTTCGACCTATGCTTTGTATGCAACCTGAATGTACAGCGCTCTGGAACCAAGGGCGCTCTAAAATAGATAATATATAATCTTAGTTGTTCCTTTATCGAAAATTTCACTCTTGGTATTGAGCTTAGAAGGTTCATTAGCTGCCACCGAGGATAAAAACTTAAGAGAAGGTTAAGCCTTTTCTTTTAGGCTGTCAGTCTAGGAAACATAGTACTAGGAAAATCAATGGCAACACCATACATTCATATTCTTTATAGGACAATCAAATGAAAAACATGGGCTTAATTTAATCAGATCCAATTTCAATGATCCCCTTGGACAAGCATGTGGATACAACGTAATTGAAAAGGTGCCACCTATCAGTTTCTTCTTTAATTACATATGATCTGTAGATAAAACTCCTACTGAGAGCAAAACATCCATTGGAATAAATTGGATCTGACCAAATGGAGCCTATGTTTTACTTTTGATTGATCTATGAAATAAAGAATATGAATGTATGGAGGTGCCCTTGATTTTTCTACTACAAAGACATGGACCTTAGAGGTTCCTCAGCTGGAACTCGCTGGTTAACTTAATTTGGGGCGCAGTGTGGGATCAACGGATGATCCCATTACTCTAGGGAAGATAGGCAATGACAAAAAAGACTTTGGAAGCCAGGTTCATAGGGATAGTATAACAAAATCCTGTTACTTTTGTGGTGCAGTGTGGTAGGTTCAGAGCAGTACAGCTGATAATTCTGTACATCTTGGTTAGAGGATAAAAGAACTAGGCAATATTTAGAACTGAAACCGTGTACTGTGAAGTTCTCACCTAGCTGGCTGAGTATAAAACCTGAAAAAAAAAAAGATGCAGTCAGCTCACCTGTTATGCAGGTTGGTATCACTCAAATGGCGCACGTCCACTGCTCCAGCTGCATAGTCCATAGGAATGATCCATAAACGTGAAAAGGACAGCGCTCACAGAGTGATCCAGAAATGATATAAAATAAATTTTTATTGGCATCAAGGCTAAAAAACCAATGGAGGCATGAATAAAGAGCAAATAGAAAAAAGCACCTTGGTGCAAATCTAACGCGTTTCGGGCGTATCCAGCCCTTAGTCGTTGGCTACGACTAAGGGCTAGATACGCCCGAAACGCGTTAGATTTGCACCAAGGTGCTTTTTTTCTATTTGCTCTTTATTCATGCCTCCATTGGTTTTTTAGCCTTGATGCCAATAAAAATTGATTTTATATAATTTCTGGATCACTCTGAGCGCTGTCCTTTTCACGTTTATGGATCATGAGTATAAAACCTGCATGAATTGTGTTGGACTGAAATTCCACCACGAGTCAACCATCTTGAGATTGTGATCCCATGATTTACTTTAATTCCCCAATTAATTGTTAAAGAGGTTTTTCCACCATAGACAATGATGCTCTATCATTGAGATATGCCATCATTGTCTGATAGGTGCAGGTCCCAACTCCAAGACCCATACCGGTCTCTGGAACGGGCCCCCGAATCCCTCCGTGCAGACTGGAGAGATGGTCACGCTTGTGCACGCCTCTCCATTCTGTTCTCTGAGAGTTCCGAGCAGAGCCGAATGCACCACTCGACTGTACCCAGAAATCCCCCAGAATAGAATCGAGTGTGACTGCAATCGCGGCCAGCTCCCCAGCCCGCGCTGCGAGTGGCAGACATGTTTCCCACTCGTAGCCAAACCCCTTTAAGCACTGCTGTAGTACAGTGATTAGTAGTATTAAAAGCCCATTATGTTCCACGTAAAACCTGGCTTTTCCACCCAAACCCAGTAAAGTTGTTTCTGAAGCACAAATAAGAGAGGCCTTGTGTACACCACGGGCTAATTGTGCCCTAAAAATATTAAAATTACAGGTAAAAATTGGTATCCATATAGATATTCTTCAAAAAGAATATGATTGCCACTTAAATAAACCAAATGACTAAATGTTTCACACAGAGCCGGGAGTACTACCGGTGTTCTGAAAAATGTCCACGCAAAAGTACCAAAGTTGGAAAAAAACAACAAAAAAACGAATATTTATTGCAGCAAGCGAAAAGGCAGAAACGGTTAACAAGATATAGTTTTATATATTTATATAGCCAACAGATACTCTCTCTCATACCCAGCCAAATTAGCCATTGTAAAAATACACCCATAGTAATTAGAAATGCAGCCCATTGAAAAATGCCAAACTAGCTCGTGTAAGCCAATTACAATAAAGCCACCGATGCTACTGACCAATCAGACTCCAGCTGTCAATAGTATCTAGTTCATGAACCTAGAAGCTACTTATAATTATAGCTATAAAATAGCTCAAACTATCTAAGAAACCATATATAGATTATAGAAAAATCAAATAACCGTTTTCACACTTTCATGCAACTAAAAGAATAGGTTACTCATTAGAAAAATAGAGTCTGTTTATGCAATAAAACCTAGTATTTCCTTATCCACTTTTAGACGTCTAATTGGTTAATTCTCGTACATACTACTGGATGTATTAAAGATATTACATCTGCTATCTGTCCTGCACAGTTGAAGCAGAACTCCGACCAAGACGTGTTTGGCACAACCTATAATTAGGGTGGTAAAAAAAAAAAAACAAATAGGAAAAAACCACCACACACACGTAAGCTACCCCCATTACATTCATTCTATACTACATAACTCTAGTGCAATTCATTAGATATATGGAGGACCAACTTCTAGATTAAATATCAGCAAGAATAGAAGTGTCTTAAATGCAAAACATTTCTGGTCTTAGATCATTACAGGTGACAAACACCCTGAGATTACAGTTCATATTTAAATGGTCATATTAGTAGCCCATTAAGACAATTCCCTTAATGGCACATCCACATTTCAACACCATTTTATAACGGACATTAAGTCAACATATTGCCTTACTTCTCTTGTACTGGTCCATGGTTCCAACCTGTAAAATAATCTGGAGCAGGCCTGCACAACTTGGCAACAGGCTGGGACCAAAATGAAGCTACAGTAGGCTGAACTTCTCCAGGCCACAAAAAGGTTTTCAGAACGTCAAAAATTGTATTCCTTTGGAACGGCTATAAAACTTTTGACAAACCAAGACATTGTCTCATGTAAGTGAACAAGTATAGATTAGTCCACTCTAGATTAAACACTCCATGTTCTCATTAGAGACTTTAACTTTTTTTTTTTTTTTTTTTTACACTTTTACAAAATCACCTCAAAATGTTTTCCTCTCCGGAAAATCTCTACAGCATAGCTATGCTCAGCACGAATCTGCCCACTATTGTGGATATTTACCTCACTCAGTAGTCTTCTGCAAAGGCCCATGCATCCTTCATACTGCTGCTTTCAAATAGAAATACTGCAGTTCAGATTGCTTTGGTAATGCTGTGGTTATTAGATCTACTAATGGTCCAGCTACAGGGACTAGAACTGCCAGAAGACAGCCATGCATACATTTCTCATCTATGAAAATTCTAAATACAATGGAGAGTGCCACTACTGATGGGATCCCACAGCTTTTTTTTTTTTTTTTTAGGGGGGGAAGGGCATACATGACTAGCACCCGCCATCTCTCCTTGTATGTGTATACATACTGTTAATAATACCCTTTAGATGATTGGGTTAATCAGAGTCCATTTAGAGGACTTGAGTAGGCAGAAGGAATTGCTAGATCCACTTGGGACATTGTTGGTCAGCTCCTGATTGGACAGTTGATAATCAACAGTTAAATGTGGCCACAAATGAAGAAGATCGCTAAGGAGGATCATTGAGACCAGTTGTTCGTGGGGTATGGTCGGTCAGTTTTACCGGGGCAATCTAGTCAGAGTTTTGGCCATGTAGAATTAGGTACACTAAGAGTTGATGGAAGTGGTTAATAGATTAATTTGTTTATTAATAAAGTTTGTACTTTTTATAACCCTTAATAAGCACCATCGAAAATATCAACCAGAAGAAGTATAGATTGTTTTTGTTGTTAATGATTAAAAAAAGAGTAGACAGGATGGTGGGTGGATACTCTCGTCTCGTGTTTGGCCACCTCCACTGCCATTGCACCTTGCTTACATTTGTTACGAGTGGAAAGAAAACCTTTGGTGGGCTACAAGCGGCCCCAGTGCCATGTTGTGTAGACCGAATTTACATTCATAGTTTTGCAGGCCTCGTGGTAGGAATGTATAATAACATAAATCTCTCTGGTGACTTGCATTCAAAATGAAGGTCTTTACACCAAACTTCTTTTAAGTTGGCCATACACAGAAGACAGCAGTCAGTTGAACGCTTGTAAAGTGTTCATTAAAAAGTAAAAAAAAAAAAAAAAAAAATCCGAGTCTAGGGAATAAGCCTCTCTCTAACTGCTCTTGCAGTAGCTAATCTCGATTCGGGAAAAATGGACCAGGAATGCTAAAATCTAACATATCCTATTCATCTCCTCTCAACATCTGCTGGCAGGGAAGAGAGTCAGAAAAATTCAAAATCCTGTCAAGAATTTATTTTTATTAACAAACAGCAGAATTATAAATGAAGCTCTGGAGTATAGTCCATACAGTAACTCAGGACCAGTACAAGGTACATTATGTATATTTACAGTTTATTTAAAGTTTCTCAACTTTTCATGTACGTTTATTAGTTCTATAAAACTTAAAATGGTGCTCAAAGAGGACATGCCTTTTATCAAACTGAACCTTTTATAATCACATTTGTATGCATTATACAATCAATGTAGCGATTTTCTGTATTGAGACAATGCACTTGACAAACTAAATGCATGAAAAAAAGGTGCAAAAAAAAAAAAAAAAAAAAAGGCGAATGATCCTTAGCAACAGTCAGATTCCAGCTGTCATTTTACTAGCAGAAGCTAAATAAGATGTGTGCTGATTGTTTGCTATGAACACCTGCCACACTTTTGATCCTAACGGGTCTAGTTGAAATGGACTATGCAATTTTTTTTTTAAAACGATAACTTGGTCGTCTTTAAAAATATAAAAAAATAACTTTAAAAAAAGTTCCAAAAGTTCAAACTCTACAGAAAGGCCTAAATTAATTACATGGCAGATGGAAGAAAATGTTGCAGCATCTTTGTAGTCTTCAAAAGGCCTAAAACAGTCATGCTGGTTAAAATACAGAATCTTGACAACAGACTTGCTCACATTATAACAATAAATATGAATAAAAATAGAAAATACATGATATTCTGCAGCAAAATCTGGCTGCCCAGAGCATACACAAACAAAAGAGTGTAAAAAATTAACAATCAAGAATGGCACTTCGATTTTTTTCCCTGTACATACATTGTGCAGTTTTAGTCATAACACTGAAACTTGGTCTATGAAAAGATGACAAACCATGACAAGCATGATACAGCATTGACTAGGATAAACAAGCAGCTTTTCCTGAGGAAATACAATTGACTTTTTTTTGGAAAACTATTACATTGTTAAAATTTGTATGCACAATTAGGTTACTCCTACCTTCACATAAAGTGATGTTACGCAAACAGTTGATAATTCACATCAAGCCAAATCTCTAATTTGTTTCAGCAACATTAGAATAAGCAACGTCTACCTGTTCAACTATGCTCATCTGATGATTTTATGATGGCGGTGCCCACATTACCGGTTTCCACTCATCTTTTCTCATTGCTAGAACATGCATTTTGTTTTTACAGGTCTATACTTACAGATTTTTCTTGATTGTAATTTATAAAGTCAAGAATGGTGTATTCACAGGCATTCACCAACACCTATAGGAAAATTTCCTTGTGCATTCTTGTGCCAACAGTTGTCCATATATGGCGTTTCATTTACCCAAATCATCGCTTTGTAGCGAGTACAGCATATTTTGTGCTGGTCATAGGAATTTTGCCTCAAAAATTAAATATGAACTAAATATACCAGCATGAACACAAGGTGCCCTTAACTTATGTTGTAACAGGTCGGGCCTACTGCAGGTTTTATGCAGTGGACCCACAGAATAAAATCCATAAAAAAAAAAAAAAAAAATCAACCACCAATTAGTTCGTATTTAATGTAGTAAGTAAACATCGACAACAAAATATGAATTAATGTGGATTTTTGCAGGCAGATTTTATTCTGTGGACTCACTACAGAAAATCTCTAGCAGATCCGACCCATTAGAACATACCCTTATTGTTCCAGCTTAAAAGGAGAACTGTTCCCCAAATATATATATTAATATAATATATTATATATATATTATTATATATAATATATATATAAAAATTACCCAAAAGATTCTCTCTTCTAGTTCTTACGTGCTTTACAATCATCAGCTCCCCGATTGCCAGGGGACATTGGTGTTGATTATCATTTTTATCCAAATGAAAGTCAACATTCTAAATGCCTAGACAAATAGGATATGAACTTTAGAAAAGATCAAAAATTGCTATACATTATCCATGTCCCAATAAATCTAGCATGGGCTGATGACTCAAAGCATTACTGCAGAGTCCAAAAGAGAGAACTCTTTCAGGACAGTCAACAACTTCAAGAGGGGATACCTTGGAGCTTTCTGAAGGGACTGAGTCACCTCAATTTTTTTACTAGTTAAAACAGATACTGCTGCATATGATTTTACTCTTTTTTCACATTTTCTGTCCATTGCTATGGGAGCAACCATCCTGCTTAACCTGCTGCTCTACTATAACAGTTCAGAAATATGCTTTACAGTAGCCACATGGACATAGAAATGGAGATGGCTCACTGAACAATGGAGAGTTTTAGGCAAGCTCTGTGATCTGTGTACTGGTCACTGTGCATGAAGGGGGAAGATGTAGGCTGACCCAATCACCCATTGTCAAAGATGGTTGCTGTATTAGCTACCTTTAGATTTATGTGTTCCCCTTCACTGGCATCCTGATAACTGACCGTGATCTCTACAGAACAGGACGTATCTGCTCTAATGTGAAGAAATGCAGGTAATGACCTAGAAAATAAAATATCACTAAAATGAAAAAAAAAAGTTGAAAATAAAAGCTTTACATTTAAAACAATGTCATTTTCTGATGCTACATTCCCAAGAAAGCTTTACATCTTGTGGACATTTCATAAAGGGCTGTTATTTAGTTCTCTTTGAGGAAGTTCTCCTTTAAAGCTCAATGATACTACTAATTCCTAGTTCATTGGTAGGACTTCGAAAAAGATAGATTCAAACCAAAATTTGACATCAATGCTTTGGTAAATTACATCAAAATAAACAGAGACCTCCATGGCTTGACCGAATATAATCATTGTGAACACAGAGCATAAGAGGTTTTAGAAAATGCCAGCCATGATAACTCTGTTCACATCAATGCCATAAATTATTGTGGCTAATATTTGTGTCACACAAATCTACAAATAGCAAGGATTGTATTATTCCTAATGGAGTTACTTTCCAAAAAGTCACAGAATTGTAGTTAATATGTAGTCCTTTTCTATGCTGTTTTTCTTTTTTTTTTTTTTTTTTGGAGAAACCTTGTGCAATGTAAGCTTGGCTAGCTGCTTGAAGCCATATAATGCTGCACAGTATTTGTCACAAGTGGTGTAGCGAAAAGGTCTGATGGGAAATGGATCCATTTTCATTGCCTACTGTAGGAGCCTGAAAGAAACAAAGAATATTCTTATATTGTTGTACACAAGATACACGATACAAAGCGTTCAGCCTATTCTATCTTCTGGCACATATAACAGTTTGGGCTAACTTACAATCACATTGTTAAAAAAGATGCTATTGGTTGCCCAATTTAATAGAATTATAGTGAAACCTAGTCTATTTAACTAGAATAATACTCTGAATAGATTGGTTTTTGTCCCAATCTACAGGACAGGCTCATGCTCTCTTGAGCCTGGAAGAGGAGTGAATGTTTTGAGTGGAAGTACCAGGCACAATGGTTTGTATAGATGAACCGTGGTGTGGCTGTACACTATGAAGAAAATGTGGCATATTGGACATTAATTTATTATTTTAAATACATACTTTTACTGGAGGACTGGGACTTTGAACCAGATCGTGGAGAACTATGAGGATTACGGTTCATGTAATCCTGACTATAATCATCACTGTGGTCTTCATCTGGTGCTGGAGGAAGTGGCCTATACAATGAAAAGAATAGGTTAACGTCCATAATGTGTTCACTTCCAGATTGAATCAACAGATGAGCAGCAAAAGTTCTCTCAAACCAGATACAGATGGAAAGATACAAATTATTCCTTATAAGCATTTTAGTCATATGGGATAAGTAAATCTATCCTTCCCTTTGCTATTCTGGTTTAGCAAATAAAGGTTATTTTTGTACAATAAAAGGTCATCCATTTTTTTTTTTTATATATATTTACTATATTAATTTCTTACAGTTTTCTAGATCTGTTGCTGTCACTTGCTATTGTTTACTTCCAGCAGACTAAATCTGTCCTGATCATGTGATAGACACACAGTGATGATTACAGTCATCTGATTACGGTCGCCTTATGAGTCATGCAACTGTGTCCATCTCATGACCTGAGCAGATTTTTATGCACTTGACGTAAGCATGAATGCCATAAAATAACAGATGTTATATGCCTTGAGAAATTGATGCAGAAAGTACATCAGAATACAGCAAAATTTATTATACGACAAAAACTATATTCACTGAAACTGGAATAACCAAATATTAAAGTCAGGACTGGGTGTGGTGTGCCAGTCATTATTCCTACCAGTCACTTTTCTGTCAGAGCAAACAATGTACAACAGTGTACCATTTTTAAAGTCATTAATTTACTAGAATTTTTGGTACAAGAAAAAAATAGTATATAGTAAGCAAAAAGCACATGGTATACAAATAATTTTTTCTAATACTGTCACTTTTCTGTCAGAGCAAACAACGAGAAATAAAAGGCTGAGAAAATTGTACATGATTTGATTAAATTTGTCATGAGAATCACAAAATAATTTTTAATTTCTCTTTTAACAAGATACTCTATTTTGGACCCCCAAGAAGTAAGGTCCAAAGTAGGTGGGAGGTTGGACAACAGTTGTCTCGCTTAAATGGGCACCATGTCCGTTCTCGTGAGAAACTTATAAAGAGGTCTTAAGGCTATGTTCACACGGCTTAAAGTGGGACGTATTCCAGTCCGTAACTACGCGCCGGAGTGCGCAAATTACGGCTGGAATACGTCCCAGTCACTGCGGTAATCCAGTTCTCATAGAGAACTATGGATTACGTCTCCTCTCCCTGCTCGGCGAGTCATAATCATATTGGAATTCTGCTCTGCTTCAGTATGTCACAGTACATATTGGCATTCATGGTTCCATCAAAGAACTGTAGCTCCCCACAGCCGGCAACACCCATGCAGCTCTGAACACTCCTACCAACATGCTTGACTGTAGGCAAGACACACTTGTATTTCTACCCCTCATCTGAACCAAGTAAGTTTTTCTTGGTCTCATCATACCACAAGTTGTGGTTCCAGTAATCCATGTCCTTAATCCGTTTGTTTTCAGCAAACGGTTTGTGGGCCTTCTTGTGCATCATCGTTAGAAGAGGCTTCCTTTTGGGATGACAGCCATGCATACCAATTTTATGCAGTGTTCGGCATATGGTCTGAGCACTGATGGCTAACAGTCCACCCCACCCCAGTGTCACATCTTAAGTATTGTCCCATAAAAAGATATAAGAAATGATTTACAAAAAAGTGAGGGGTGTACTCCCTTTTGTGAGATACTCTATATTCACATGCATGGCTGGCTGACAGCTAACTATTAGCGGCCAACGCATGAGATTTTACCTCATGGTAAAAACCAATTAGGGAGTAAAAGGTTAGAAAAGACGGCAGAAATTGTTGAATCAGACAAAGAAGGTGGTTTTCAATATAAGCACGACAAGTGTCTGAGTTGAAGATTGTGGTATCTTAAGAAGTGCAAAAAACACAACGAATATAGGCCAGCTAAATAGAGCTGACAAGGTATACCAGAGAAGTTGAGGGTTTGTTGTTGCTAATATAGCACTGGCACCAAGTCTATTGAATCCAATGCTCCTTCTCAGAGATATTAGGCAAATGTTCAAATGTAGCTTGAGATCAGGCTTGATTTTAAGCCTGGTTAGAGGACAGTTGCATTGCATTCAAGAACTGCTACCTAAACTTTCTTTTGGGTGGATAAGCATTTCCTTTTTCTGTGTGCAAACAACCTCATAGCGCAGTTTTGTGCTCCTTGTGTTTATAGAGGGAGGTCCTCTGTTCAGAATCTTCATCTAGAGTAGGGTAGAGTAGAGAGTCGTTAAAAAGATTTTCTCTTGCTTTGGAGGACCTGTCCTGCATTACGCAGACAACTCAATGATTTCCATAGATATGTGTTTGGGTACATTTTTCAGACCCAAAAACTATTCTAACAATGCTCAGTGTGATTTATATTGATATCAATATAAAACATGTATCGTCGTTCAGACGATATGTTTTACATACGTTTTTCGAATGCATTTAACGGATCCGATGAAAGAATTGACATGTCAATTCTTGATCCGTGTTACGCACCTTACACCCTATTTAAATTTATAGGGTGCCTTTCTGTTGCATATAAAATGTATCAAAACACGTACCACACTTGGGGTATATGTTTGTATACGTTTTAACCAGCACTTTTATATACATTTTTCGGATCAAAAAATGGATTGGAAAAACGCCATGTGCACATACCCTAATGTTTAATTTCTTTGCAGTGCCTGCACAGGTGAAAATGAACACTTAATACCAGATTCCCCCAGGGACTGCAGCTGGGCCATGATGGTCCCAGCAGGAAAATGATTTGTAATCAACTTAGGAAATGTTCACACGGCTTAAAATGAGCCGTATTTCGGTCCGTAATTACGCGCCGGAGTGCGCAAATTACGGGCTGAAAACGGCCCAGTCATTACGGTAATCCACAGTTCTCATAGAGAACTATGGATTACGTCTCCTCTCCCTGCTCGGCGAATACGCCGATGGGGGGAGATAATTGACATGTGAATTACCAGCGGCTTATACGCGCCGCTGGTAATGCAAGTCTATGGGCCGGCGAAGTGCCGGCCCCCCGCTCACTACTCCCCTGCTCCCGCCCCCGGCCACACGGCGTTATTGCTGGGCGTAATTACGTCCCGCAGTTAAGCCGTGTGAACATGGCCTTATTGGCAAGACACCATTCTAACAAGTAATATTTATTCAAAGTGGAGAATCCCTTTAACAACAATCCATTTTTTAACATTGGCGCAAATGTCTCAGTATTTCCTATACCTTTTAATCTTCTCTTGCTAGTTAAATGTATTGCATACAAGTGGGTGTAATTACCATAATTTATGACCAGTATCTATTCTGCACTGCGGTAACTGGATTTCGAAAGATTTTCATCTACCCACAGATTGATATTTATCAGAATGAGTGTTGTGAAAATGTGGGAAATTTTTATGTAAGAATTAATGAGGCAGTTTCTTTTAGCTAGCAAAACAATTTAAAAATGAATGCCGAAACTTAGATGCCCCCTCAGGACAACTCCTCCATTTTTTCAGAGCACTACTTTTAAAAAAAAAAAAAAAAAAATGTTCTTTCACAGCCCAAATCTCCCGTCATGTCAAGAATAGTAAATGGATAGCACATGATCACATGCAGTCATCCCCTCATGCTTACAAATTACATCAATTTAAAGTGGAAGAAAGAAGGTAAATAAAATTAAAAAGGTAGAGGTAACAAATAAATAAAAGGACTTCTTCTGTTTACCTGTATGGTTTATCATTTCGGGAACGGTGCTGTTCATCTCTTGATCGTGGTCTACCATGCTCATGTGAATTTAACTAAAAACACAAATGTGTTAACCCACATACATGAAGAGAAAATAGGAAACAACAAATAAGGTGAAAGCCATATATTTAACCAGCAGTGAGTGAAAGTCTAAAAGCCTGCTCTTCACAGTCAGCTTCAGGCTCCCGCTTAGAGGTTAGGCTGTGGGTTGTTTAACAGTAGTGACTGACATTTAGAGGGACATTGGTGATGGATAGGTTTTAAACAGTGGAGCACAAGGCTAGAGAGCTCTAAGGGCGCATCCCCACGGCATAGGACAAATACCAGCCGGTTTGCCGGCTGATATTTGTCCTGTTTTGCGCCTGTCCCCACGGCCGCGGGGTGAGGGTGTGGGAGGACGGCTTTTCTCCGTGATGAGCGGCGAAGAGCCCTCCCCCCTCCCATTAAGAAGCACAGATTCCGTCCGAAAACCGGACGGAAGATGGTGCTTGGTCAATGTTTTTTGAGCGGACCGCCGGCGGCAAAACCGCCCGACGGAAAACCCGTGCAGTGGGGACTGCTACATGGGTTTTCCATAGAGCACAATTGTGCTCCTTTTCGGACGGTTTTTCAGGCGGTCTGAAAAACCGCAAACCCGCTGAAAACCCGTGCCGTGGGGGACATGCCCTAAAGGGTTAAAGTTTATCAGTAAGAAATACAAACAAGCTCCTGCGCTGCCAATAAAACAGCAGGAAGTGACATCACCATCTCGTCAAGGGCTGCCAGAGCACAAAGGTGGTTGGTAACCTAGGAAAGCTTATGTATACAAGCAGGAGAGAATAACTTGGATAACTCTGAAAGGAAGCAAAAACCGAACATATATTTGGTATTCATCTCTATTTAGCTTTGCCTACATGTTGAAAGCTAACCAATGAAATGGGAATACCTCTTTAAGGTGGGTGAAAAAAAAAACCTCACGCACACAACACGCTAATGCTCTTTTTGTAAAAAGCATTGACCAGATTTCTGTTAAAAAATTTTTTTCATTGCAAGCTAAAAAAACGAAAATTTTTTGCAACATAGAACTCCTATTTCTTTTGCTGTTGTGTACATGTTAAAGGGGTATTTCCTTCTCAAAGTGATGACGTATTGCTAGTATAAGCCATCACTTTATGATGTGAAGAATCAGACATCTGGGACCCTCAAAGATCCTGAAAATCGCGAAGCCACAGCACAGATTCAGTGCTCCAGGCCCTTCACAGTCTATTTTAAAGTATTACCTGGTCACATACTGTGCAGATGAAATGCAACACAGCTCCTTCCAAGAAAATGAAGCCGGCTGTAGTTCCCTGCTGAGCCGAGTGGTGCGGAGTGCTGCTTTGCAAAGGACTGTAGGTAGGCTATAGTAATGAGTATGTATTGCACCTACTTTATTTTCAGTATAAGTGGGGCCCCCCACGTGGGACCCTCCCCATCATTTTTCAAACAATCTTCTGCAACATTTTTATAAAGACGGGACCCAAAGAATTTAGCCCTCTTTATAAGGATTCTAACCTAGCAACAAGCCATCACTTAAAGAGCTAGGAATACTCCTTTAAGATGCAACAATAGATTCCTTTCTCAAGTATTATAGTTCACAGGATTATATTACCATAACAAAAATACAAGAAGCATGTGAAACCCCAAGCCAGGAACTTTTTTGTCAAACGGGTATAAAACAAATTGAATTTTGCCTAGAAAATTAAAAAAAGGGAGCATGGAACAATTGACTAAAATACTAACGGTTTTAAAATTTCACGTTAAAAAAAAAACAAAAAAATAAAAATTGAATTTCACACTACCTCCCACCCCCCGGGCCTCTTTCTGCTAAATCTTTCTGTCCTTTAGATTCTTGTAATTGCTTTCTTTTTCCATTGGGCCACCGGCCTTTCCCTGGGGTTTTTAACAAAATCAATTTACCACTTTTTGCTGCACTGAGCTCCTTCAAAACCAATATTATAAAATGGTGTCCCATTGCATTACAGATTACTGATGGGCAGCTGCTGTAATGAATAAACCCCTGCCAGACAACTATCTTAGTAGTGGTTTCCACATTGCATTCAATAGCAGTCACACTGAGTGCAATGCAGTTTTAAGTTAGCGGTCAAGGTGTGCACTTTTTGGTACTCAACCACGGTATTGTGGTAAGGGCTACCATAAGTAGGCAGGTTTTCAGGTTATAAAAACAGTAATATGCACTACAGTCACGGCTGCTTTTCTATGGTTGTATTAAACAACATGGAGGGAATCTTTTTTTTCTCCTTATTAAAATTTAGAAGTAAATAAATAAATAAAATGGGAAATATCCGACACAAACCTCAGAATGTATTACTGAGGGTCCAACTTTATTTATAACGCAATATATTATGTAAAGAAATGAAGTAAAAAATTAAGTTAAAGCATGAAGCAAAATTGGAGGGAGTCCGTGGAGTTATCAAAACTGTTTAAAAGGTAGGGTTGCAAAGTTAAAAGGGTTTTCCTACAAAGTAAATTGCGCTACACAGATGCCCACAAGTTCCGTCCCCCCTCTTCCCTCATACGTTGCTCGCACTACCTTGCATTGCATTTTACTTTGTGGGAAAACCCTTTAAAACCAAACCGTAAAATTAACTTTTCTGCTTTATCTGTGAGCAAGAGATGATCAATGGGAAGAAGCAGAGCTTAGCAATATACAGTTATCTGTGATTTGGAGGAGAATTCACAAATAAAATGATTAAATGCAAAAGCAGGTAGGTATAGGGGGTGCAAAGGTAGCAATCGCCAACAGGCCATGGAGCCTGAGGTGGTCCAAAAGCCCTCTGCTACATATGAAGAAACCAAGACTATAAATGGCACATGGTGGGCAAGGGACCCTTTTATAGATTTTGTATTAGGGCTAAAGATGAAAGGGCACGGGGACTAGTTTTTTCCCGCAAAAACCCTGCTAAAGGGGCTTCCTTGATTGATGTATGTACGGAAAAGGCTTTCATACATCATATGTGAACTGGGTAATCAGAATTCTTCCAGGGCCCGGTCGAATTTCAGATTTTTTTCTTAAATTCCCCCAAAAAAATAAACCTAAATATCACGGGCTCAGTGAGATCTGCGTCCATCATACCAACCTTCAAGAGGAAAGGAAAAATTTTATCTCACAGGGTTAAATTTAATATAAAAACACCACGCAGTGACCTAGTGCTCTAAAAATTAAAACGTCATCCCAAGGGGGCTTTCCCCACCCATACTTATTCTTCAAGGCTATGGTCACACAACGCATTTAAATGAAAAAAAGGAAATGCACGCAGCTACATAAAAAAAAAATCTTTTTTAAGGTTTTATCTGTGCTCCATATTTAGGCTCATTGTTAAAACAGTTTCATTCTTTAAAACACACCTTTTTAAAAATAAAGCACATCAGACAACAAATGTTTTTTTCTTTTATTTTTAAATGAATGCAGTTCACAAATGCAATGTGTGAACCCAGCCTTACTTTTTAGGTATGAATTGCAGAATTATACAGAAATCACCCCTTACCTCATCTTGTGCCAGTTGTGCCGCCTTGTAATCCTCTGCATTTACCTAGTACAAAAAAAATTAAATCTTACTTAATGCACAACAAACATTTAGTCTTCTCTGTCAAGTAATTTACAATACTATAGCTCATTAAATTTTAATTAAAAGAATGTATGGCAAAAAAAAAAAATATAAAACAAATGAACATGGACTCTCTTTAGGGAAATGAGCCAGCATCAAGTCCACAATAATAATCAATTAAATGGACACTAAAGTTCCATCATCCTGCCATCAAGAAAGAACCAAATTAACGGAAAAAGAAGCCAAACAACGGTCAAGGTTGGTTTCCATATAAAAATTTCTTTTTGCAGCTTTTTTTAAATGCTGCAAGTCAATATGAAGCGCACCACAAATATTTTGTAAACTTTTTCCATTTTTTATTTTTTTTTTTTTTTTTTTTTTTTTGGGGGGGGGGGGGGGGGGGTCCAAAAAGAAAAAAAATAAATTAAATTAACAATTTAACAAAGAAAGCCCTTTTTATTCCAAAAAAAATTGCCAAAAAAAACTACACTCCCCAAAAAAAATCAATTTAAAAAAAAACAAAAACTAAGAAGTCTCAGAATAGGGTTAATAAGCCTGGACTTTCTTTATTAAACAACAACGTCCTGGAACACAATTACCCAACATGTCTGTAAAAACCAAAAAAAATCATGAAATGTTTGCCATATAAGCGGGTTTCTTCATTTTTTGGCACATGCTTTTCGGGGGATGCTTTCCCTTTGCTCATTTCGGGGCCCTTCCCAAAAATTTACCTCATTGGGTTTTAATGGAGGACCATAAAAACCTTTCAGAACCCCTGTTCACCTTTCCACTTTACCCCTTTATTTTCTTGGTTTTTTTATTTCTTCCTATCTGCCTACAGCTAAAGTCACAAGGCCTATTTTATCTTTAGAAAATACGCCACAACTTCCTTATTTCAAAAAAAAAAAAAAAAAAAAACATTTTAACGAGGAGTTTTTTTTCCCCCTCCCAATTTATTTGGAGGAACATAGAGGCACCTGATGAATTTATCTTGCACTTTTTTTTTTAATTAAATTTGTTGCATAATGCAAAAAATTGTAGTTCTAGCTTATGTGTATTTTTAGTAGACGCAGGATATAGCTTTTTTAGATTTACGCAGAGTTCACTTTTTAGGCCTTGGCACAAGAAAATTAATGTAGTATAGGTATCCATATGTCTGAGGTTACAATTAGATTACAACATCCATAGCTTGATCTGGTGATCTGTATTTTGAGAAGTATAATGGGTTTTACAGGTGCTTTAACCCATTTTAACTTTAGTTAGAACTGAAAATTGTTGGCAATCAGCATAATGAAAATTTCATGTTTTTCACAGGTTTTAAAGGGGGAACCCTTTCACAAAGATTAGCCCCCCTTGCTGGGGGGAACAAACCGGGTCAGAAATGCTTTTTCCACGTGTGTCCCTTATTCGTAAGATGCGGAGTTTTAGAGCATTTACCCTCAAATTTATTCTAGTGGGTTTTTAGCCCCACCCCCCAAAGACTTGCCCCACCCACGGCAGTTATTCAAATGTTTCAACCTATTCAAAGTAATAGGTTTATCAATTGAGGTGAGCGGGGTTTGAAAAAAAACTGACTCTTTGAATGACTCTTCTAGCTGAAAACTGCATATTTGAGCATTAAATACAAAAACTACAGCATCTTACGAAAAGGGGGCAAGCGTGGAAACAGCGGGTTTCTGACACTGCTTGTGCGTCCTCGGAAAGGGACTAAACTAGTAAGGTCCCTTTAAAGCAGTAGTTTAGCCAATTCTGACTTTAAGGACTTGTAACTACCCATAGTACTTTGCACAGAAAAAACACAGAAAAAAAATGGGACATTACTTACTCACTACAAAGGCCATTTTCCCGCTCAATGGCTACAAGCATACAACTCGGGCCCATATGTACTTGGGAAAGGGATAAACGGGCTTAATTGCTGAAACCCCCCCTCACACACCTACTACTAGGGGGAACAATTAATGATAAAAAAAATGCCCCCGAGATCGGGCGCATTACAAAGCACCGCAAGCACGAGGTAAGGCGCCCCGAAGTGGTGTGCGGGAGATTGGAAAATGTATGAACGGGGCTGCACCTGATATCGGGCTGTAAAGATACCAGATATGTGGCACAGCCCCGTTCATACAGGTCGTCCATATTCTACATGCTTAAGCAGTTTTACCACCTCTGCAAGATATGAGCCATATTATTGACACAAACGCATGCGCACACACATGCACACTTTGAAAACTGAGCCAGAATGACAGCTTTAAAAAGTAAAATGCATCTAAAACCATGGAAACTTTTTTTTTTTTAAGATCAGATTATATTTAAACAGTTTTAAACATTAAATTCCCAAAAAATTTAAAATTTGAATTTTATAGACTTCTTATTCAATTAAAACATAATAAAAATGTTAATGGTCTCAAATGTTTATTTCCTACACCGATAGGGTTGTTCCCCATCCCACTAAGTTTACAGTTTTTATGTTAACGAAAAAAAAAAATCAAACATTACCCTTATCTCTTCTTCTTGTAGTCTCCTCGCAATCTCAGCATCACGTGTATCTCGATGCTTGCCACCTGGTCCAAGTTTAGCTTGAGGACTCTCTCGGTGTCCTTTTGAGCGATGACCTGAGACACAACCATAATTCGTTACAATAAAAGAACTGAAGCTATATTACATAAAAACACATAAAATTGTTTTGCCCAATTTCACCAGGGAGGAAGCTCTATAGTATAGCACAGGAAGAAGACATAGAAGTTATTCCAGGCATACAAGCAGAGAGTGGTTTTAGGCTGATTAACCAATTCCAACAGTGAGGAATATATTTAACTAAATGTCTCAGAGACAGATAATTCACATAAATGTGGAATGAAATGTAGAAATGGGGCAAAGCAATTACATTGATATGCTGCAGAATATGAAACCAGAAAGGTCAATACACACATCATGCAAATCAAATTGAGCTGGTTGAAACAATACAGTAAATGAAAAAAATAGGAGGACCGGATGGCAGAAACTGAAGTATACAGGCCTGAATGAATTCAAGTTTGAACAAACAATCCATTATATACTCTTGAAATGAATTTGCAGAAGATATTGATTGGGTAAGATGAATGATATCACAATTGCAAATTACCACCACCACCATCACCAGTGTATACCAGTAATACCTGATTCTCTGTATCGCCTTTCATCTTGTGGAGAAGGTGTTCTCCGCCTGTGCCTCTCATACTCGTGGTCACCCCCAGTACCTCTTTTGTGCGCTCTTGAACAAGAACTGTCATGATGATCTCTAGTACCGGAATGTTTAGTGTTCAGGTCAGGACTTTGAGATCTCACCCTTCGTGGCAAGTTTTCAGCTGGATTCATTTCATTTTCACTCACATTATCATAATCATCAGGTTTACTTTTTCTGGGAGGTGGTGGCCTTTCAGGTCTCTCGCTTTTTGCAGATGTCTTACGTATATGATTTTCATGCCTTCGCGAGTTAGAGTGATCTCTCGGATTTGACCTTGGTTCAGCTGATCGTCCTCGTTTTCTATCATCCTCATAGTAAGAAGACCGTTCAGATTTAGGAGCACCCCTTTCCTTTCGATTTTGCTCAGACCTTTCATGTCTATCATATTCAGATACATATTCTTTACGCCTACCCTTATGGTGGCCTGAGTGATGGAGGAATGCCATAAAGAAACAATGAGGTGATATTCATCATAGAACATTACTGTACTTAAAGTGTAGGCTCACTGTCATAAATTTTCAGAATTTACTATTGAAATACTTAGATAATTATATAAATACAGGCCAACCAGACTACATGCATAGGCGATGAATGCTGTTGTGTAATTCACTCTCATTTGGAACACAGATGAAATTTGCGTTAATTTAAAAAAAAAAAAAAAAAAAAGGGGGGTTTTAGTTGCATTTACATTTTCTACAACATGTGAACCCACCTGCGGGGCTATAGAAACAAAAATTACAACCCCTCTCCTTACAATTTAGATAATTGAAAAGGAGCTTTTACTTTCACATTTGTAATGTAGTTTAAAACGGTAAATTTTCTTAGCTTAAAAACACCATAAAATTACAGGTTTTTATTTTTCCTATTTAAGAAAATCTTTGTATATTATTTATTGTCCGATACAGACCATGCAATGGTAAATGGTTTAAACAATGTGGAGTATATACTCTTATAAAGTATGTGTTGAAGCAGGTGACTTCCTGTGCCCAAAACAACTGATAAGTGTGAAAATAAAGACAATAGTTTACAAGAAAAACCACAGAAGAACTTAATAGGAAACAAAATGCAAGTAATACAACTAACTATATTTAGAGGGCTGTGGGGAATGCAGGGGGATAAGCACTGCAGAACAGTCTCGTGACAGCAGGTGTTAAAGTAAATCCAATACGGAACTCTTCCCTTTATGTTTTATAATTTTTTATTATGTTTAAAGGTATGGCATGATAATTCCTAACTCCCCCCCCCCCCAAAAAAAAAAAAAAAGAAAAAAAAAATGAATCTGCAAGTTCTCTTTTTTTCATGAAATTATATCAAATCAGAGAATTTTGTCCCTTGATTGCCATACAACTGTTCATACTTCTATTGAACAGGGCTATGACAGAGCGTACAATGGTGGGAGTGTTATTTGGCTCTTGGGCTCCCTCACTCTGTCTTCCCTTAGCTGCCATGGTCGTGATTGACTGCAGCATCTAAGGGGTTAATCGACTGCAATCGAGTGAGTAATTTACAGCTGGTTCAATGCTCTGATCCTCTGGGTATACCCATGTACATTTGCGGAAACACCTTCCCGCACATGACGTATGGGCATGGAAGGGACTGCATCATCAGAAAATGACATATTATTTAACTCATGTTTTTATGTTAAACACAATTTTTTGAATTTCCATATTACCATCAATATTTAGAAAAAAAAAATCCTGAGATCTAGCAGTTTTCACTTTGGCCATTAGGCCTAATTATAGTCTGACACTTCCTGTTCTCTAGAGAAAACCTTTCAGCAGTTTCCTTATCAGCAGCTTAGGCAGGGTTATAATGAAAAAGTGCACCAATGTGTACAGATAACACAAGATTCACCATTTACAATAGTTATCTACTCGGCTCACACTCCTTACTCTCTGTGCATAGTGACTTCTTCCCAGGTCACAAGGCATGGCTAGAAATGTCTCACAGTCAAATCAATGGGTCTGCTCCTATTCACAGGCACCTGTGTCCATATAGCTGCTGTAAAGCATCTCTCTAAACACTGTTAAATAGCTCAGGAAAGATGGCTGCACCCATAAAGAAGAAAATTATATGTATCGGTTTATGGTTTTATTTTTTTCTTAAATGGCGACGGATTCCGTTTAAGTAAACAAACTAGCTTTCTGGTATAAAACAAGGAAATTAATCAAAAACAGACATTTTGACTGATTTACATTGAAAAAACAAAACGGTGTTCAGCCAAATAGGTTGACATGACTCAAATTATTCTGAAATATCTAATTTTACAATATTCGTTAGCAAACACTGAAAACACTGAAACGCAAAGATGGGGGAAGGGTTTATCACCATAGTTGCCAACCCTCCCATTTTTGGCGGGTCACTCCCGCTAATGGGGGGCGTGTCCCGCCCCCCCGCTAGGGTGGCATAACCTCCCGCCTCTTTAGAGAGGCAGGAGGTTATCTGTGCACAGAGGCATCGGCAGCGTCTCTTGACTCTGCCCTAAAGCCTCTGTCCTGCGCCGCCGCCGTCAATGTTCTCTGGAAGCTGCGAGAGCATTGCGGGGGGGGGGGGGGGAAGGGGTGGGGCTTAGTGGGACCCGTGAAGCTCCGCCCCCTTTCCCCGAGTTTGAAGAACTAGGATGCCAGCAGGACAGGTGAGTGCAGGGATGGCTGTATGTGTGGGGGGGGTGGCTGATTGTCTGTGAGGGGAGGAGTGGGTGAATAGGTTTTATATTTCCATGTTACTGCCATGAGGCACTGCCTGGGGATGGGGGCCATCTGCCTGGAGGCATGGGGGCCATCTGCCTGGAGGCATGGGGGGGGGGGCCATCTGCCTGGAGGCCTGGGGGCCATCTGCATGGCTCATGGGGGCATCCGCCTAGCTATTGGGGGAACTACCTGGCTGTAAGGAGCATCTAAGTTGGCTATGGGGCACTACCTGGATGTAAGGGGCACTATCTGTCTATTGGGGACAGCTCCCTGGCTAGAAGGGGGCATTAACCTGACTACAGGAGGATACTACCTGGTTACAGGGTTCAAATAGGCCACCGAGATACCTACCTATTGGGGCATTGTTTGGCGGTATCTCCCAGCTCTTCTGGATGCTGAATAGGCTATTCAACGTCCAAGAAAGCTGGGTGACGCCAAAACCCTAATTTAGCTTTCTTCCAGAGCCATTACACAGTTAGGTGGAGTAGGGTATGGCTTTTTTGAAGGGGGCGTGGCTTACATGCAAGATGGACGTGGATATGCAAATTTTTGTCACGGCGTGCTACGAACGCCCCCTTCAAATCTCCTGCTTTTTTACTTTCAAAAGTTGGCATGTATGGTTATCACATTTATAAGTATAATGTATAAGACATAATTAAAGTATTATCTTAAGCATTTACAGTATCTCCACAAGATATGCCAAACAAGTCTGACAGATGTTGGTTCCTAAACTTGCTTGACTGTATTCAGAAACTTCAGAGAAATTAATGGAGAAAGCTCTCCATTTACAGCAGCCGTGCACACAAAGCAGGACAGGGTTGGCAGGGATTGGTGGGACTAGTGTTATGAAAATCAGCAGCGAATCTAAAAAATGGGACCTGCATCTATCAGACGTTTGACATTTTTTGTGCCATGGGTTGAAATGGACAGTTTTTGTTTTGTTCGATTTCTGTAAAGACAGAGATACACTACCTTCTGCATAATAAGGTTCTTCTGAGCTCTGTGGTGGATAATGTTTCTTTCTTCTTTTTTCTTCTTTTTCTTGCAATATTCTAGCAATATCCTGGAAATCGAGATCTAACAGGTTAGCTAGGTTTTCTTACATATAAGTAAATTAACTAAAACATGTACTTACCCTGAAAGAAAGATAGAGATAGAAAATACATACACACAGTATCTAAAAAGGGAGTACACCCCTCACATTTTTCTAAGTATTGTATTTTATTTTTTCATGGGACAACACTGAAGATAGGACACTTTCATGCAATGTAAAGTAGTCAGAGTACAGCTTGTGTAACAGTGTACATTTGGTGTGCCCTCATGTCCAAAGTGTCAGGATTTTGTGTGGCCACCATTATTTTCCAGCACTGCCTTAACTCTTAGACATCGAGTTCACTAGAGCTTGACAGATTGCCACTGGAATCCTTTTCACTCCTCCATGATGACGTCATGAAGTTGGCAACAAAAGTGACCACAGCCCTAAATAAAAATGGGTAAATTGTGCCCAATTTTCCATTTTTGATCCACAGTTTCATGTGACTCGTTAGTGTAACAAGGTCTTAGGTGTGAATGAGGAGCAGGTGTGTAAAATTTGTTATCACTCTCATACTGGTCACTGGAAGTTCAACATGGCACCTCATGGCAATGAACGGTGTGAGGATCTGAAAAAAAGAATTGGTGCTCTACATAAAGATGGCCTAGGATATAAGAAGATTGCCAACAGCATGACACTGTGCTGCAGTACATGGCAAAGATCATACAGTGGTTTAGCAAGACAGGCTCCACTCAGAACAGGCCTTGCCATGGTAGATCAAAGAAGTTTAGTGCACGTGCTCATCATCATATCCAGAGACTGTCTTTTAAAAATAGACTTAGGAGTGCTGCCAGCATTGCTGCAGAGGTTAAATGGGTGGAGGGAGTGGTTCAGCCTGTCAGTGCTGAAATCATGTGTTGCATATGGCATCAAATTGTTCTACATGGCTTTTCCAGAAGGAAGCTTTTTTCGAAAGCTGGTGCACAAGAAAACCCACAATTAGTTTGCTGAAGTCGAGCAGACTAAGGACATTATGACTGTAGCCATGTCCTGTGCACTGATGTGACCAAGATAAACGTATTTGGTTCAGACGGTGTCAAGTGTGTGTGGTTGCAACCAGGTGAGAAGATCAAAGAAAAGTGTGTCTTGCTTACAGCCAAGCATGGTGGTGTCATGGTTTAGGGCTGTATAAATGTACGTCCAGACGGCATAGAAAAAATACCGGTCGGATTCTGATTAAACAATTCAACTGATATTTTACCCTCTTTTTAATGGTTTTGGGGGACAGTTCTGTCCACCGTTTGCAGATTCGCTTGTTACTCTAATCATTGAATAGTATACCTTCCGCCTGAAAACTGGGCGAAAGAAGGTACATTTTCTGAGTTTTTTCGGAACGCCGGCAGTGTGAAAATCTGTCAAAGTCTATGGCAATGGTTGACCGTGTTTTCATATCTGAAAACGGCCTAAAAAACAATTGAAAACCCTTGCCATGTGGATGTACCCTAAGTGTTGTTGGCTGTAGGGAGCTACAGTTCATTGAGGGAACCATGAATGCCAACATGTACTGTGACATACTGAAGAAGAGTATGATTCTCCATTTGGAAACTGGGTCGCAGGGCAGTAATCCTACATAATGACCCCAAACGTACCTCCAAGATGACCACTGTCTAGCTAAAGAAAATGAGGGTAAAGGTGCTGGACTGGCCAAGCATGTCTACAGACCAAACCCTATTGAACATCTGTAGGGCATCCTCAAATGGAAAGTGGAGGAGCACAAGGTTTCTAACATCCACCAGCTCCGTGATGTCGTCATGAAGTAGTAGAAGAGGATTCCAGTGAATACCTGTGAAGCTCTAGTGAACTGCATGCCCAAGAGAGTTAAGGCAGTGCTGTAAAATAACGGTGGCCACACAAAATATTGGGCACAATTTGGCCATTTTCACTTAGGGGCGCACTCCCTTTTGTTGCCAATGGCTTCAACATTGATGGCTGTGTGCGGAGTTATTTTGAGGCCACACCAAATTTGCACTCTTCTACAAGCTGTACACTGACTTCACATTGCATCAAAGTGTCATATATTGAGTGTTATCCCATGAAAAGATAATACAATAGTCAGAAAAAAGGTGAGGTGTACGCACTTGTGAGATACTCATACATACGGTCCCTGTGTTATCAAACATCTAACCAACCTACAACTAGTACTTATGAGCAGATGTTATAGTTGGGGGTGACTCAGAGCTCGATGTCAGAACACAAGAGTCACATCCCATTAACTTTAGCCCCAGGTGCCTTGACTCTCCCAGGTGCCTTTAGCAGTTCTGCATGCTATATGCTGCAGCTAGTTGCAGATGTGTCACCAGAACCTCTTCTTCCATATGACCAGAAGACAGCCAACCTGTAATGTCACATGTATATCTGGACATAGAACATTGCCATTTGCAGTATCTCCTTTAATTGTTGCCCCATGGAGTTACTATACCTGTTAAGCTACATGTTTGCTGTAAATAAATAAGATACATTTCATGAATTCAATGAGGTTTTACTGCCGTGTGAATGAAAATCCTCCTGCTGAGCCCCCACAGACTTACATAATCAGGGTACCAATATGGTTACCTTGATTGAAAGAAAAGGGGGAAGGTGACTAAAATCTTCTTAAACGGGTAGTCCCATTTCAGCAAATCATCTTCGCCGCGTTTAACCCTGCATTGAATGAGGGGGCCGCTAGCGCGTCTTCTCATTCACTTTTTGGGGTTCGGCATAGCCAATGAAGACGTTAGCGCCGGCCTCCTCTTTCACATGCAGGGCCAGACTGCACTTAGCAGCAAGTGGCTGGTGAAGATTTGTCAAAACGGGACTACTCTTAACAGGGAGACAGAAAAGCAACTGTTACAGGAACGTTAACCCTTTCTATACTTTTCAAAATTGGGACAAAAAAAAAAGGGTCTTGAGGAGTTGCTTTGCACCTGTTCGGCTTTAACAAAATTCAACGTAAAAACCCCTCCATTTTTTAACCTGGATACTCAGTAACATATAAATTATACTGCCTCTCAACTTTCCCTCCTCACTGAGCCCCCACGACTTAATAATCAGGGTACCAAAATTTACAAAAATAAATGAAAGAAAAAGGGGGTAATACAAAATCCTTCTTAAACGTGGTAGGTCCCATTCCAAATCACTTCGCCAGGTCATTTTAGTTCCGTTGTAGGCCAGCAAACTCTTCCGTGTTATATGGATGCTACTAACAGCAGAAGCTACTCTCTTTGCATTCAGAGAAAATAGTAGGTGCATTTAGAGTAGGTCACAATTACATTTTCTAATGGGAAGCAGCATCCTAATGTAATAGACAAATGGCATGTTGCCCAGGCACACACTGCAATATGTCATTGAGTGTTCATGTCTTGGCCAAATATCGATTTTCTCTGTCTCTCAGACAACTTTTATTTAAACAACGCATACACTATAGCAAGTCAAAAGAATAAAAGTAATATTTTCAAGACAAGGAAAACAAAAAACTTAAAAAAAAAAAAAAAAAACACGCTTTCAACACGCTCAAACTTGTTCTAACACATTAAGCTCTTTCATCGCAATATGAACATAGTGTGCAACTAATCAAGAGTACAAGAGAATAATTGTAAAAATACATTAATAAAAATGGGTAACTCAACTGCTAAATCCCTTAAAATCCCTTAAATTAACTGAAAAGTGTTACATTTTTTAAAGCTTTGGATGATACATACTATAAGCCAACAACACTGGACGTACACTTACCATTTATGCGATCCCGCTACACAGGCGGCGGGTGCCGGCTGCTAATTGCAGTTGACGCCAACTGATAACAGCACGGAATGGTTTACATGGCCTGGTGAAGACTTCCATCACTGCCATGTTTTTTGTTTTACTACTTCCTGCTCCAAGCAGGAAGTAGTAAAATCGCCATCTTTGTGCACCCTATTGCATTGTTTATTCAAAGCAACAGGCTGTATATATGATTGTGCTCCTTAGTGGTGAAGCACCCTAAGGGGGACTCAATGTTCAAGTAACAAAAATAAATAAATATCTATATATTAAAAAGTTCAAATCACCCTTCTGCTATTTTATAAATAAAAATAAAGTTGCACGTATAATAGAAAAATAGAATAAAAGTGATCAATAAAAAGTACACTTTAGGCCGCAAAAAAATGCACCCTCACTCAGGTCTATAGGTGGAAGTGAAAAAAAGTTATTGGTAGAAATAGCAAATGTTTTGATTTTTTATGGTACAATAACATAATGCAAACCCTACATATTTGGTATTGCTAGAATCGTATCAACCCGCAGAATACAGAGATTACATTTATACTGGAGAGTGAACGCCATTTAAAAAAGAAATAAAAAAACCCTTTGCGCAAGTAAATTTTTTCTGGACATTTTGACCCACTTAGAATTTTTTTGCGGCTTTTGAAGTTTATTCTGTGGTATAGTAAATTACACCATTAGAAAGTACATCTTGTCCTGAAAAATAAAAGCCCTCATATGTTATGGAGATAGAAAAAAAAAAAGGTTGTGGCTCTTGGAAGGTGAAGAGGAGAAAAAAAAAAAAGCTCGGTCATTAAGGGGTTTACTGAATAGTTGTAATTACATATTGGATAAAAAAATAAGATACTATTCCTAGCTACAAAAACACCAGCATTAGCTTTAAAGGGGTTGTCAACTTTAGAAGTTTTAACAATGTATTTACTTATTATGTGTATAATAATAAAAAATTTTAACATTTTCTAATATACATGTATTAAAAATTCTACTCCCGCGCCTTTTAAATAACCGTGCAGTAGGCCTCTACCTAAAAAGGTAAATGGTTTTGCCCACATTCCAGTTGACAGTAATGACTGTCAGAGTACCTGTATGAACCGAACAGCCATATGACCACCACACACAGGTCACATGTCCCCCTGGTATCCAGGTAATAGTTTATTGAGGAGTACAAGTAGTTGGAATAGCCGTATAATTATTCCACCATTTTTCCTATTCAGTTACTCCATAAAGGTCATGTGACCCTATTACTAACTGAATGCCAGGAGGTCACATGACTGACACTATGTCCAGTCCATACAGTTGCTTCATGGGAGCCTTTACTATGGACAAGGATATGATCTGTACCATTTTTTTCTAGATAGGAGTCCACTGCACTGAAATAAGAGGTAAAGGAGCAGACTTTTTAATATAATGTATATTAGAAAACTGTATGATTTTCTACCATATCCATAATGAATTAAAACAATATAAAGTGGACAACCTCTTTAAATAAGAGAGCACATTGGCAGTTCTTCCAGTCTACTCCTTCAGTATGTGACCACCACTGGCCATCTTGGATTGTAGAATGTAAGTCCCAGCAAGCCAGAAATGGGAGCCACACTTGTGGAAATGCTATGAATATCTGTTTGGTATTAACTTTTAACCTAGATACTTCAATTACTACAATCCTAACCCGAGAACAATCCTTATTGTAATTTCAGTTTTTCTTATTCTTGAAACTCCCCAATTGCATCAGATTCGACACCTATAGACTACTTAAAAAGAGGTGTCATTAAATGTGTGATAGAGGTGGGACCTGCACCTATTTTGGAAATGGACCCCTAAAAGTCTCCATTCAGAATGTAAAGTTGCGCTTGTACCATATTCTCCATTCTGTTCTATGGGAGATCTGAGTACAGATGATCCATGTACAGCTGTATTCGGAACTTCCATAGAACAGAATGGAAAATATGGTGCAAGCACAACTTTCTTCATTCAGAATATAAAGTCTTTCAGGGGCCCAGAGGTGGGACCTGCAACTATCACACATTGGTGGCATAGCCACTGGATATGCCATCAATGTGCAAGACGGGAACAACATTGTAGGAAAAGGAAACAAAAGAGTCAAAGAAATTGAAGCCCATTTACCTCATCCTTCTCCTCTTGCAAACGCTGGCGTTCTGCTTCAATCACCAACTTTTCTTGAATTTCCTGAGCAATTTCACCATCTAAAAGTTCACTGAAACATTATATTGAAACCCCAATATTAATATTTTAAACCTTGTAAATCCATGGACATGTTCTAAACATTGTTAAATATAGAGCTACTTTGACAGTTAAACAGTACAAATACAGAGCAGCTTATCAGATATAATTACAGTGTGTAAAAGGCAACCAGTGACATTTTATAGATTTTATTACATGAATGTTTAGAACAGTTAACATAAAATGACTATAAGGGTATGTTAACACGATGTATGTTTTGGCTACAGTAGGCCGCAATATTTTGGGGGCCCGGGGATTGCGCTGATCAGTGCGTACTCCAGAGGCGCGGGGGGGAGGGGTGGGTGGGGCCGAGGCCCGCAAAGACTGCTTACTGTCTTTTTTTTCCCCCCCAAAAAAGTTGGTTAATGGGGAAGATTAGAAATCTACTAAAAGTCTATATTTTGGAGTCAGGTCAGCGAGATGAAAGCTTGGCAGTTTTGGGGAATGAGTCCAAAGGGGGCTGGCTCCTCCCCCTATATTGCAAGGGCCGTGAGTCATTACTTATTGCTGATGCACCTTTGTGATACTGTTTTTGTTTGTGCATATTGAGAATGGCTATGTTAATAATTTGAGTATAGTATATCATTATTGTTATAATTTTGGGGTTCCTTTATATACACTTCCTATTTTCCCTGATAAACCCCTAAAATTTTTTTTGGGGGGGGAAAATGCTCAGAAATTTTCTGGTAAATCTTGAGTTCTTCGATTTAATTTTTGCTTATTGATCGAGTGATTTGCTGACCCACTTTTTATAATAGGTGTACTTATTTGGACCTGTATAGGTTTGTTTTTTTGACATCTCTTAAATTAGGTGTTTTTTTTTTGGGACCTTTTATGTCTTTTTTGCATATTGTAAAAAATGGTGCAAACTTTCTTTCTTTTTGATAGATTGATTAAGAGGTATGTTTAGTTAGGATATTTTGGGTTTAAGGGGGGATATTTTTTTTAGGTTTTTTTCATGTTTGGAGACCCCCATATTTGGGCAATTACCCCAAATTATTTCGACTAGATTTTTAAGTTTAAAAGGGAAAAGTGGTTACCAATATGGGTTTAGGGAACATATTTATTATATATTTTTTTATTTTTTATAACTATGTATAAAAAAAAGGTGAATTTTCTGGAAAATGGGATTTATACTTTTTTTTGGCAGTTTTGTTGTTTTTGAAAATACATTAAAAGCTTTTTGGATTTCATCCCCCTTGGGACGGGGCAGCGGGTTTTCAGTCTCCGGGCCCAAATCCTTTGTGGGGGGCCAGCAACGCCCGCACCCCAACGCCCCCGTCATACTTTGTGGTGTACCTGGGGCCTTTTTTTGGCTTTTCAGATCTCTGGCTCATTACCCTATCCCGTATTGACTGTGGTTACTGGTTTATTTTTTTAGTGGGGCAGATTATTAAAATTATTCCCAGCCTTTTTTTTCCGGTTTTTTTGGGTATACTGGCCTTTACAGGTAACAAATTGATTTTTGTATTTGGATATCTTTGTATTTTATACCCTCCCTAAAGCCCTAGTGGTTATTCTTTTAAAAGAACAACCCTATTCATTTTTGGAAAATTGGTTTTTTTTCTTTTGTTTTTTCCCCTTTTTTTCCCCTTTGGGAAAAAATCCCCAGGGGAAAATTCCCAGAAATCTGAGAGGATGGGAAACATGTTGGATTGTGGGGTTTTTTAAAGGGGAAATACTGGGCTTTTGTAGGCTGGTAGGGTCCGGTTCGGGATAAGGTGGCCCTTTTTTCGGCCAATAACCCCATTTTTTTTTAGGGCTTACCCGTATTTTGGGTTTCTAAGGTTATCTAGGGTGAGCTCCTGCCCCACCTCCTCCTTTTTTTTTTTTGCGTATATTCATTTGAGGGTCTACTTTCTTGAGCAATGCCCCTTTTTTAGATATTTTTTATTAAAAGTTATATTTTATTCTACTAATGTTATTTCCCCCTTTTTCTGTCTGATTTTTCTGTTCTAGGGGGTTTTTGTAAATTCGCATTAATAAAAAACCCCGTGGGTTTGTTTTTTTTTTTTTAAACCATCTTTAGTAAAACCCAAAAAAGGTTTTAGCACACCTTTTTTAAAACTTTTTTTGTATTTTTTGATAAGACATTGCTTTCTCATGTTTTTCCTTTTTTGGAGCGCTTGCAACTATAGTGGCAAGTCCTTTTTGAAAAACCCTTTAAAAAGCAAATTTGCACTGCCCTAGGGACAATGTAAAGTCGCGAAATTTTTGGGTTAATTCAACATGCAAGATGCCGTTTTAAAAGTAAACTCCCAAACATTTTTAGTCTCAGTCGTTTGGGAGACCTTGATTAGCCCCCCTCATAGTAACAAACCAAAAACATTGGGGCTGTGAGACAAAGAACTTTTCCCTTTACTTTCATAATTTAAGGGCGGGTGCATGAAAAACATAGTTAAAATTTGACAAAAACACCTTAGGCAATAGCAAACACAATAAAAACCGTGGCAGTACTTAGCTGATGTTTCCCTTCCCCTTTTAAAGTTGGAAAAATTTATAGCCCAAAAATGCTTGAAAAAGGAAAGGAAATCTTTTTCAAAAAACGTCGCGTCGCTGCTAGGCAGCACGTAGCTGCACCCCGACCTTTCGGTTCCCAAAATGTCTAAAATTTGGGACTAAAATTTTGTCTAAAAAAGGAGAAAGCATCAGCTAAGTACTGCCACTTTTCTATTGCTTTTGCTTTCCCTAAGGTTTGCCCATTTTAAAACTATTTTTTTTAAATGCCCTGCTTTTAAATTTAAATGAAGAAAAGGGAAATGTTCTTTGTCTACATAGCCCCAATTTTTTGTTTGTAGCGTAAATTTAAGTGCCTTGGCTAAATTTACACAGGGTAAACAAAAATAAAAAACAGATAAATGGGATCTTTTTGGCCACATAGAACCTAAAAAATACATTTACACACTGAAAAAAAAAAAAAAAAAAAAAAAAAAAAAAAAAAAAAAATACCCCAAAATCAGGTTTTAAATTACACTTTAAAAAGGGCATTTTCGTTGAACATACCTTTTCCCCCTGCGGGAAGATAAAAACAGACCACTATATGCAACTCATGATATGGCCAGTAAGAGATACTCTTTTAGGCTTCCTAAAGTTTGTTGCCCGGGAAAACCCATGAAATTTAAGAACTCACAGTTATTGTGATGGTTTTTTTGCCCGGGGTTTGTGCTCTGAGGTCCTCTTCTTCCTGAAGTTGTTTAGCCACCCGTAAGTCATGTTTCACCAAGCGGTTCCGTTTTACATTAGTTGCTAGATGATGTTCAACTAGAGAAGTCAAATCAACAAGTTTACCTCAAATATGTAATGACACAGTGTAATACAACAGTGACGTATTATTTTACTATAACTGTTCCTAATTTGGTACGTTAAAAAAGTTAGTATGAGAACCAGTATATTTGATCAAACTAGACTTTAGTCGAATGATACATGTCTCCACGGGACCCCCTTTTTATTTTATTTTTTTTTTTAAAAGGACACCCAGAAAACGTGAAACTCTGGAAGATAAGAAAGTATCGTTGTTCGGTTCTTCCTACATCAGAATTAATAAGGTCTAACAGAGATTCTGCTGGCTTTTTAGTATAAGAAAAAAATTGTATTTAACAGCTTTAAAGGGTTTAAAGGGGGCAGAGGGTAAGATTTCTGTCTGTTAATGTAAAGAAAAACTAGACAGTTTTGCATTTGCACCACATTTATCATAGTATTAAAACCCAATCTGGGCTTATTTTTTGAATGGTCTAGTTTTAGGGCCCAGGTCAACTAAATTTCATCGGATTTTCGGCTGTTTTAATATTTTGAAACCACCGAAAATCTGATAGTTAACTCTGGGGTTTGCATGGGCCCAGCAATGAAAACCCGTGTTTTAAAAAGCCCTAAAAAACACGGGTTTTTCGAAATTTCGCTTTAAAAATTTCAGCGGCAAAAGCAAGTGTTCTATTTGCGCCAGATTTAATGTAGGGGGACCTAGGGAAAACCCAAAAAAACCAAAACCGGGGCTTTTAGTGAAAATCTGGGGAAAAACCCACAGACTGCAAATGATAGAATGCCATCGGATTTCTGAGGGGTTTTTTTGGCCCTTATGCTATGGTAAAACCAAGCCACTACATTTTTTAAGTTTTGGGTTACTTTTCGCCCTTAAAATGCAATTGGTGCAAATTTTTTGGCACAAAAGAAACCGACCTACTTTTCAAAAATTTACACGCCTTTTACTTTATGCCACACACCCTCCCCGTCAGAAAAAGGGCAAATGTCTAGGGAAACTGTTAAAAAAACTAATAAATGTGGGGCCCCAAAATTTTTAAAAGCACACAGGAAAAAAAACCAAATTTTTGGAGACATGTCCCGTGATCTTTACCCAAACTAAAAAAGGAAAAGTTTACCATAATTTTCCACCATGATGTTTGGAGGAAAAAAGGAGTTTTTTAAAAAACTCCTTCGGATTAAAAAAATATCGGGGAAGGGGAAGGCCCTTTGGAAAAAATTAAAAAGGGGGGGGTTTTTTTTACGTCCTTTTAGTAACCTGCACTGCTTGTTTAATTTTAGTGTAATCATGAAAATTAGGCAAGTTGGGGCCATGAATTTAAAAACCCGCAAAATTTTCAAATTTTCTGATTTTGTGGGCCTACTTTTACCGGGCCCCCAACAAAACCCCCGTTTTTTAAATTGGGGAGGCCCACTTCACCATCACTTTGGGATGCCCCCGCCCCTTATTTGCCCCCTGGGCGCCACCATCTTACACATCTATTGTAGAGCCATGGTTGGGTATGGGCCCGTTTTCAAAAGGGGTAAAAATGTTCCTGGGGTGAACCCCATTGGGACACATTCATCGAGGCACTTGTGCCAGATTTTTGTCACAATTTGTGCTAAAAATTATGGTGTACATGCTGCAGACCAACAACTTGAAACTCTGCCGTCAAAAGACTGCCCAACGTCTTTTGACAGCAGCGTTTCAAGTCGTTCATCTGCAGCAACATCAAAAAAACGTCCCGAAAAGCAGAGGGGTTTTTTCGGCTCCCAGGGACCGTTTGCTGCTATAGGAAAAGGTGTTTCTTCACAGCCCCTTGTTTTCCTAGCCAGGGCTTGCAAGCGGTTGGGTTTAAACCCTTTTTATTGGCAGCGATTTTTTATTTTTTAAATGACCATGACATAATCAAAGGGGGGTTTTTCCCCCTCTTGGGGATCAGGGCTCCCCCCGTCCCAATAGAAACCCGGGGGAAAAACTCCACAGTATCCCGGGGAACTAATTAAACCCCCAGTGCTTTTCTGAAAAACAAACTAGCGATCAGGGCAGACTTTTGCTGCCCGATTGCTGCCTGTGTCAAAATGATAATTTAAAGTATTAAACTTTAAAAAATATGTTAATAAAATTACGAAGAAGTGGGATAAAAAAAAAAAAAAGTGTTTGAAAAAAAAACAAATTTTTAAAAAGAATAATTTTTGCTTACATTAAAACTAAAAAAAAAAAAAAACCGTTAGGTAAACCATTGACCCTTTTAAAAACCTGTAGAATTAAATTTTAAAAAGTTATTTAAGTGTGCAATGTAAAGGGGTAAAAAAAAAAATGAAAAAAAAAAATTTTTCAAAAATTTTTAAGTGGGAAATTTAACTATTTTCCCCCAAAAAGTAAAAACCTGTCCCCCAATAAAAAGAGGCCTTTTTAAAAAGGTGGTCATAGAAAAATAAAAAGTTTCAAAATGGTTTAAAAAAGCAAAGAAAGAAAAAAAAAAAAAAAATGTGTGCTTGTCATTAAGTACTTTTCAGGCATTTGGCTTAATGAGTACCTATCACCTCCACACAAACACCTAAAATTGATAGTAGATGAAATAAGACTTTTCTCAAATACATGTCATTAGCAATCCTGAGGGTTTCCCTCAGTTTTACTGGGAGACGGGTTTTACTTTCACCTTGTAACGTAGGAGATCCTTATCAATCTGTTGGGAAATATCAACTGTGCAGGGAGAGCTGAGGGCATAGCTGCTTTTACAGGGTGATCGGAGTCTCTCACTACATACAGTACAGCAGGCACAGCACACTAAGGCTATGACTAGACTGCAGTGGACAAAAGAATTACCTGAAAACCAAATACTAAAACGGAGTTTTGTCCCCTGCCTGTGAAAAGCAGCTGAAAAAAATGGCCATTTTTTGTGGCGATTTGTGGTTTTTGCTGCATTTTTACCCGCGTTTTTTGCTAGTCTTCAAGTCTGGTTTTCAATGTATGCATAAATTAAGCCATTGGATGTAACTCTGCCCTACAAAAGGGTGTATAAAGCACATTATTGCCTTTATATGTAATCTTGTAGTCATTTTATGAAATTTGGCGCTAATAAAATTCTTGCTTTTGTGGCCAAAAATACGCTTTTTTATGGATTTTGCCGCTAATAGAGTTCTCGCTTTTGACACTAAAAATACTTGTTTTAATGGATTTAGGCGCTAAAATACAGTACATCTTGTCTTTTGGGAGCTAATATGAGCGTACTCGCGTGGCGCAGAGGGGCCGGCAGCACGCCGGCCCCGTTGACATGCATTACTAGCGGCACGTATTCGCCGTAAGTAATTGACATGCCACTTGGGAGGCATAATCCATAGCCCGTATTAGAGCGTAAATACGCGGCGAAATTGCCCCGTATGAAGATATCCTTAAAAGGGCCAGCACTTCTTTAAAAAACTGAATTACAGGTGAAATGCTTTGATTTTCCTAATGAAGCTTATCTGAGAAAGTGTTTGCATTTTAGTCTTCTGTTTCTTCATGAGGTTTGTCTGAAGGCGATAGGTACTCTTTAAGGGGTTAATCTGGCTTTTCTTTTGGCGTAATGGCTTCTTTCAGCCCATATTGATACAGTACTTGTTTCACTGTGGATAATGACACAATCTAACCAGCTTCCACCAGCATCTTCACAAGGTCTTTTGCTTTTGGGTTGATATGCACATGTCGGACCAAAGCACGTTCATTTCGGAGACACCCGTCTCCTTCTCAAGCCGTATGATTGCTGGACATTCCCATCTTGTTTTTTACTTGTGCATAATTGTTTGTACAGATGAACATGGCACCTTCAGGTATCTGGAAATTGCACCCAAGGATGATCCAGCTGATTTCTTTGCACTTGACTTTCTTTTGGCTTTCCCATGATGTTACACACAGAAGCAGTGTGTTTGTGGTAAAATACATCCATAGGTGACTCTCTAACTCAGATATGGTCAATAAACCTATCTGAAGCTTCCAAAGACATGACATCATATTGTTTGAAGGTATAGTAATCCTAGTGTATGTAAAGTTTTGACTTGCAGAAAGTAATAAAAATGCCTTAAAAATTTTCTCTCGTTCTAGCATTTGGCAAATATAAATAAACTTTGGTAATCAACCTAATACGGGTTAGGTTTACTCTGATTTCATGTCAGATAGTGAGAAAAACATGTATTTGTGTCTTTTTATATAATGTGTAAACTTCTGGTTTCAACTGTACATAAAAGAAACCAATAGAGATGGATAAAAAAAATGTACAGTGCAAAAAAGTAGGATAATGGAATATAAGAACCCTAAAAGACTTACTTTCTTGTTCCTGTAAAGAGTGTGCAAGACTGTGATCTTCTAGCACTGCAAAATCTCTACAGACTGTGGAAATAAAACATAAGAAAGTTAAATATACACACATTAGTAAAGCTAAACTAATTTCGCACAATCTAATTGTATAACTGAAAAAGGTTTCAATGCAAGTGTTATTCCCTGCCCCCAACACTTTAACTCCCATAATCTCCCACATTAGGAATTTATTGCTTGGTTCATTGTAGTATTATTTTATTTGCTGTTCTATGGCTTAAGTGCTGCATGTATAAAAGTCTTTAAAAAAATAAAAAACCTAGACAATTATTTTCTGATATCTTAGATGCACTTCATAAAACCAAATTGGTGAACTCGGACTCACAGTATCATACACAAAGGTTTCCTAAGCCTTTAAATAGCTCCTCAGTCTGGTTCATTAGGCTACACAATCATGGGGAAAACTCTCCAAAAGACAGTCGTTAATACCCTCCACAAGGAGGGAAAGCCACAAGAGATAATTGTGACATAAGTCTTAACAGCCAGCTTCTTTTGCAAAAGCATAGTAACGTGAAGTTGTGCAGAAGGCAAAAAGTACAGTAAAAAAAAAAAGGTGCACAAGCAATTGGGAGGACAGCAGCCTGGTAAGGATTGTTTAGAACAGGCCATTTAAGAATTAGGGAGAGATTCACAATATTTGGTCTCGGTGAAATCATGCTTCAAACCAAACACACAAACTTATCCGGGACATGGGCTACAACTGCCCATATTGCCCAAGTCATTAGACGCAGACCCCCATCAAAGCGTCTTACCTGGGGAAGGGGAAAAAAGGACTGAATTTTTGCTTTTTCCCAAGTCCTTTTTTAGAAAAAAGAAAATTTTTGCTTTTTCATTGAAAATAAAGGTCCCAATTTGGGAAAAATTTACAGTGATAATCTGAGAAGCCATGTCATCTGTTGGCGTAGGTCCACTGTGTTATAAGTCCAAAATCAGCACAGCCATCTATCATGAAATTTTAGAGCACTTCATGCATTTCTCTATGCACAAGATTTACGGAAATACCGATTTAAGTTTCCAGCAGAACCTACCCTGTCATACTGAAAAATTTTCCAATGCCTGGTTTACTAACCATGGCATAGCTATGCTTGATTAGGGAGCACACCCGCCTGAACTATAGCCCATAGAGCATCTAAAAGCTTTGCACATCTAGAAGCTGGATTTTTGCCCATTCTACTTTGCAAAATAGCTCTTGACCAGTCAGATGGGTTTGCCAACATTTGTGAAATAGAAATTTTTTCAAGTTATCCAAAATTTTAAATTTTGGGATTTATGTCCGGGAATTTTGATTGGGCCATTTTAACAGGATTATGCTTTGATTTGAACCATTCCACTGGCTGTATGTTTAAGATAGCTGTCCTGCTGGAAGGTAAACCTACGCCCCATTTTCAAGTCTTTTGCAGCCTCTAACAGGTTCTCATCCAGGATTTCCCTGTATTTATTCCCATCTTCCCCCCCATCAACCGACCACCCTTCCATTCTTGATGAAGAAGCAGCCACAGCAGAAGTTCTCCCACCTGTTTTAAACGATAGGATGGTGTTTTTTAGGGTATTTCCAGTTTGGATTTCCTCTACACAGATTTGCGAACTTAAGCCAAAATGTTAAATTTTAGTCTCATCTTACCAGAGCACCTTCTTCCACATGCTTGCTCTGTTACCTTTTTGCAAACTGCTTACTGGACTTTTAAAGGCTTGCTTTCAAAAAAAGGCTTACTTCTTGCCACTCTTCCATAAAGGCAACACTAAAAATGACTGATAATTGTCCTGGGGCAATTCTCCCACCTGAGTTTGGGGACTCTGCACTCCTTTTGGTTTCAAGCGTGACCCTTCCTTTTTGGGCTGCTTCTCTTAATTAGTGCTCTCCGTCTTTGCTTTTAAAAAAGGCTATTTTCACACAGCATAAAAACCCGTGGCCAGGACTTTGCGCGGAACGGCGAAAACTCCACGGGGGGGGGTTCACGCCCCGGCCCATAACTGCATTACTCAGGGGCCGTTAAACGGCAGAATAATTACATTTCTTTTATCTTCCCCCGGGTGGCGTACTGCACGAGGGGGGAGAGGAGGCGTAACCATTTTTCTAGAAACGTGGTTTACAGAATGACGGGGTGCATTTCACCCGTTTTTTGAGGCAGTACGGGCGAAATACGGACTGAAAGCCCCCATTTAACCCAATCAACATAGCCAAAGTGGGCACCATGTTTTGGTAGGTAGCAGTTGTCCAAACCTTGCATTTAAAAAAATAGGGACTAAACAGGTCTTGAAAATGTTCGGGGAAAAAAAAAAAAATAATAATAATCCTGCAATACAATTCCCCACAACTTCATTCCTGAGCTGTCTGCTGTTTTTTTCTGGTTTTCAGATGCAAATTTGTTCACCTGTGAAACTGAAAAAAATTACATACAGGATGTACTCAATTTACTAATCAGACTTCTACTAAAGGCAATTGTTCACGCTGGATTTTAATTTAGTTGTAGCAGAGTACAGAGGGCTGAATACATATGCATGTCACAGTTTTTAAATTTGCAAAAATTTATAAAACAAAAAAAAAAAAACGCATGATAAATTTTTTATCATTCAAAGATACTTGATACTTTCAATAAAATTCAAAAAAGGCAATAAGGAGCGAATGTGCCCCATTTATTGAATGTACGCGAACCACCCTCAATTCATTTTGTGAAACGCGAGTCTTAAAAGAAAAAAAGATTCAGGGGCCAACCAGTATCTCTTGTGTACATACAGCTGTTTCGGGGTTTTTGTCCCCAAATCCTTTAGATCAAATTACGGGGCGGGGTTTAGAGGCAATAAGTGGCTCAGAAAGGGTAGTCTCTCTCATTGGGGAGATGCACTATGTTGGTTTATGAGAATTTGAAGATCACCTTTTACACCTCACTGGGTATTTACATATAGCAAAGGCATTATGGGAAGAGAGATAAAAAAAGCCAGCGTCCTCATTGGATGTAGTCCCTCTTCAATAAAAAATTTAAGTTTGTGGGTTAAAAATTTAAAAATGAGGAACAGTTCAAAGGGGGAGAAAACTTTGCACTGCATACCTGTAAACCGGATGCACTCATCAAGTTAAGTTTCGGGGAAATGGGTTTGATCCAAACAAAAAAAAAAAAAAAAATCTGAAGGGAAAGCGTCAAAAGGAAAGGATGTTTTATATAAGGGGCTTTTCCCAAACCTTCTTAAGTTGATTATTAAGTGGATACTACATATAACACATCAAATAGCTTACCATAATCAAATTTCTTGACATAGTGATTATAAAATTTTATTTAGACAGACTCGGGGCCCCAAGTGAATAATTCGCAACCACCTGAAAGGACGCTAAAACCAAAAGGAAGAGAACAATAGTGATCAAAGGGAAAAAGAAGCATATTAAGGGTGTCTGACGCCATCAAAAGATGCAATAAAAATGCATCTGCTCTGTTTATCACAATCCAAAAACTGTAAAGCATGCATCAAAGCACATAAATACTATATGCTACAAGTGCAACTCCGGAGGGCTGAAGCTGGACAGCTTGACAAGAAGTGGGCGAACTACAAACAAAAAAATATTTCCAATAATCATAATAATAAAAAAAAAATTTTTAACTTTTAAGTTATGTTTTCCATCTCACAAATTAAAAAGGCAATAATAGGAATCCCCTTTTGTGCGATACAGGGCCCTGCAAAGTATTGGCCCTCTGAACTTTTCAACCTTTTGCCCATTTTTAGGCTTTAAAAAATATTTTTTTTTTTTTTTTTTGTGAAGAATCAACAATGGGATCCCAAATTTTGAAGTGGGAAAGGAATTTTTTGGGTATTTTAAACTTTTGTAAAAAAAAAAAAAAAAACTGGATTGGGGCGTGCAATATTAGGTGCGGGTCCTATAGATATTCCATTAATGTGTGAGATGTGAACACCCCTTTAAGACAAACTAATGCAGACCACCCTAAATAATAAACATAAAAGACTGAAATATCAAGAAGTGGTTTCCAACATACATAGTCAAATTGCAGGGTTGTTTGGCTCCTAAGGGCTTGTTCACACGACATTTTTTTGATCCTTTTTAAACATACTTTTACATCCGCAAAACGATCTAACAATTGTCGTGTGATTAACATTAAGTTCAATGGCAAAAGCGCATCGCTGTTCCACGGACTGGGTGATGCGCTTTTGAGGGCCCCTCACTGCGCTTTTCGAAATCCGCTTTAAAAAATTTTGACATGCAATTCTTTTTGGGGTTTACGCAAGTAAACCCATGGGAGATAAGGATCCGTTTTTGGGCACCTGCCAAAAGCTTTTCCACACCCGGGTACGTATCACCTGCGTTTTGCATCCGAAAGGGGATAAAAAAAGCCTTTACGCTGGACGGGGAAACGGAGGTGAGGGGGGGCAGGAGCCCGCAGCAGCGGGGCTGGAGCGAGGTGCGGGCTAAAGCCTGACGGGTGCGGAGCGAGGTGCGGGCCCGATCACCGTACGAGGGGCGGGCGACAGCTGACATTGGGGGCAATTTAAAGTAACAACTCTGCGTTTTGCGGGCCGCTTTTCAACTGTCAAAAACGGAAACCTAAAAAAGGACCCAAAACGCCGTGTAAACAAGCCCTAAAGGTTGGAATCCAATTACAAGTCCCCTTAAGCACACATGCAACTTTTTCATACTATTATTAGAAAGTCCTTGATGATGTTCCATTCTTAATTAACTTAGTTTCAGAAAACATCAAATGCTTAAAAGTTTTTTTTTGCAGCATGAACATAAAATAACCTGTAATTCTACAGGTTATTACTGTCATATGGCTACCTAACATCTGTTTTTGGGTTGTGTATGTACAATAATTTTTTCTTAAATAAGAAAAAAAAACATTTTTTACTTATTTTTTAATCCCCTAAGTGTAACATTTTACACTTTTAAGTATTAGCATAATCCTGAGTACTTTTATTTGCAACCCTGAGTATGCAAATACATTACACAGATGTGTCTGTATAACACAGGCTACTGCCAGAGCAACACACAGTGTGCTCGGACGGCTGGCTTGCTATACAGACAGTTTTGGGGCTGCTCAATCCCCAGGGGTGTCTGAAAAATATTCCCCCAACCCCTAGGCACCATCGCCCAGCAAAACGGATGGAGCAGGGGAATCCCCTTTGATCATGGACCGCGGCAATTAAAAGGTTGGAAGGTGGGGATTAGAGTGCCACCGCCGCCCTGCCCCACTACTCAGCCTAGTAGGTCTAAAGCCTTAGACCTATTAGGACATCGGCCATTAGTACCGAAGTAAGCAACGCTATGACAACACATCATTGAGCCGCTGATGCCAGGCTTCACATGGAGAAGCCAACCTGGCACTTGTCAGGAAAACAGGGAGATGCAAGTATATATTTTTTTTCCAGTAATAGGGCTCCAACTACCTACCTAGGGCCTATCAAGCAATGTACGCAGGACCTACCAAGCTGGAGCCTACCTACCTGAGGCCTACCAACCTAACTTTTTTAGACCCCTCCCAAAACTGATCTAAAGGGGGCTCTACCCAACTAATGGAGCCTACCTACCTATAGCAATGTCCGATACCTACCTACTTAGCTAGATCTTCACCTATCAACATGGGGCCTTGTCCCCTACCTATTTTGGGACCTGAAATCCCAATACATATCGCCTTTTCTGGGGCCTTGAGAACCTATGTGTAACCTTTTTTATATATGTAAATTGAGCTCGTCTAGCTGAAGCCTTACCTACTGTTGGCCCTACCTACCGGGATTTTACCATTTAATTTGTGACCTAACTAGATACCAAGTAGGGAGGGGTACCCATCTAATAGGCTTGACTAACTAATTTGGAGGGCTATCAGCTTCATTGAGACTACCCTAGAGTACTAGGCACTTAGACAGCTGTCATTTCTTTAATAAAATGGTCAACAAAAGATGTCGGGGAGTGTTTATTGAAAAAGTATTTTTCTCTTGCATCAGAGTATTTTTTGCCATTATTTTTCCAGCGTTGGTAAAGGAGTTTCTAACAGATGTCTTTAGGTTACTAGCACTGGGGCTTGGTGACAGCAGATACCAAGCCGACACACCAAGGCATCTGTCAAACATCTTTATTACCAACACGGAAATAAAATGTTAAAAGAAACACACTGTCAACACAAAAAACATTTATTTAAATTAACACTCTCCGACAATATCCCTCATTCACCATGTTGGGGTATGTTCACATGACGCATTCACGAAAACAGCAAAATAAAAATCAACAAGTACAGCATTCATTGAGTGCTGTGTAAAATCACTCTCGTTCAGATGATAGTAAAATCACAGTCGTATTCTGGGCTGAATGTACACCTAATTTATCACAGGGGAACAGAAAACTATACGAGGCTGAGAGCTGTCTTGTGTTGAAAATATGCACTTGCCAGCGCATACTTTCAACAGTGCTACTGAAGGCGTACTGTGGCACATACCTGTGCGTGCCGCAATACGTCTTTTGAATATACCCTTATTAAAGAAATGGATCCAACGCTGCTCAATGGTAGACCAATGGATCCATCATAGCTCAACAGGGACATTTGCAGAAAAAAAAAAAAAAAAAAAAACCAAATACAAAAAACAACCACAAAAACCCCTCCCTTCAACCCCTGAAAGAACATACGAGCCTGGGCTGAATTCTGGGGCAATGGAAAGGGATTGGGCCGACAATACAATTCAAACATAGCTTAGCACAACCCATGGGTAGACCTCTGTTTTCCCACCACCCTTGTAGAATACTGTGCCTCTAAATGATGGCCTGTACTTTCTTTTCCCCCCCAGGGAGTTTGTACAGATGGGGACAGCAAAGGGTTGCGGAAAAGTGAGAAATTTTAGAAATTTTTTTTGCAAATTCCAGGGGTGGATGGGCCGGGGGAAAAACGGGAAATTGGCCCGAAAAAAAAAAAAAAAATTAAATCATCGTTAATCCCTGGTTGAACCTTCATTGTTAAATCATCCAAAATTTCAACTTTTGTAAACTGGTAAATACCACCCACTGGTCCTTTTGCACAAATTGGTTCTTTTCAACAGGGGTATTATACTTTGGGGGAAAGGGTCGGAAAGGGAAAAATTTTAAAAATTTGTAGCATTATTGGAAAATGTGGGTCGTTTAGGGGGAGTTTTGGACGAAAGGAAAAAAGGGAAAAAGTATTTCTTTTGTTTAAACTATAACTCAATTAATATCCAAAAATTTTCTGCAGGGGGGCTGGAAAGGCCCCCAACCAAAAGTTTTGGCCCATTTTTCTTAAGCCCCTGGAAACTCACTATAAAAATAAAAGCTAGACCTGGTAAACAGTGACCCCTTTAAAAATTTTCAAGCTTTTCTTTATGTGAAATCTATGAACTTTAAAACAAAGCATGACAAACTTATTAAATTTTCCATATACAAAATAAAAAGGGCAATTTTACATTAATTTGTGCCAAAATTTTCTCGTTCTTATTGAAATTTCGAGAAAGAAAAGGGCAGCTGAACCCCTGGTCCACACAGGGAGGCATGGCAAGAGCTCGGACTTTTGTAAAACATGCAAAACATCTGCCTTTGCTTCTATTTGCTTCTCATTTGCTAGTTTCAAAGACAAATATGTGCTGCATTAACCAAACCTTAAACTGAAGGCGTTTTAACTCTTTCTTTTGTACAAGTATTCTTAGCAGCATTTAGCAGACGGTCACAGTTTAAAGAGTTACTTTTTTTCCTGGGGGTCATCCATCTACAACAGCAGCCCTTAATTTGCAGGCAGGGGCATAACTCGAAATGGCAGGGCCCCATAGCAAACTTTTCAATGGGGCCCCCCCACTTCAGTCCATAAAAAAAAAAAAAAAAACCCCCCAAAATCCCCGCCACCCCGGGCCACATCCCGCACACCCCGGGGCCACATCCCGCACACCCGGCCAAGTACGGGGGAGCAATGTGTTTAGCACTGCCCCAGGGGGCCCCTTAAACCCCGGGGCCAACTCTAGTCGCCCCCCCGGGGTAGTTCCGCCCCCCTGCCTGTAGGATTCCCAAGCCTTTGAATCTTATATGAAATTTTCCTTGCAGGGCCCTATACAAAACTAGCAGATAACCTCCGAGTCCTGTAGTTAGTGTAGTCATCCATCATCTGTTATAAAACATTCCAGAAATCAGTATATAACAATAAAACAACCCAGAGTTATGGACTATGAACAGGATTTTAAATGGATATTCTCTATAATCATTAGGGGAATGAAAAACAAACACACACACACACCTTACAGTATGTCCCGTGTAAACCAAGGAGTAACCAGTGTAAAGAATGATTAGTCAAAGGCTTTAAGGTTGCATCTAGTCAAGTATACAGCATCTCACAAAAGTACAAAGTAAATCAAATTTTTAAAAATATTTTTATTATTTTTTTTATGGGCAACACTGAAGATTGACACTTTGATACAAGCACTAGTGAGTGTACAGCTTTAAAGTGTCAAATTTTGGGCAGGGGGTCAGCCCCCGAACACACAGAGGAATGGCAGGAACGAAGAGGCGGGACCCCAGTCTCAAAGATTACTGAAATTAGAGATGACCACAGTAAAAATTCTAGTTCGTTAGAACCTTGAACTTTAATGTGTTCGGCAATCCAAAGGGGGGGGGGGGGGGGGGGGGGGTTTATTTGAATAAACCCCCTTAAAAATCAGTGGGAGAAATGTTCTGGTTAATTTTTTTTACCCATACAGGGGGGAGAAGCTGTAAATTACCAAATAACGTAAACTGGATAGGTGAACAACTTAGTATAGAAAATTTGTCCAAGAGTGACAGAAAAAAAATTTAAGGATAAAAACTTCATTCCTTTTAAAGAAATGAAAAGATCGGCAACCTCAAGCAGAGGCTAGCATAGGGGGGTGCAATGGTAGCAGCTGCATTGGGGACGTACCTGAGGGTGTCCAAAATTCCCTTTTACCTAGAAAATTTGGGGACTGGTGTTACACAATTACTGAACTCCCCAAAAATGCAAAAACAACTTTTGGACTGGGAATAATTAGCAAATACAAGCACCTTAAATATATATCCTGTATAAAGAGAGTTAGGCATTATGGAACCTGCAAATGTCGGGAAATAATAGTTTCTGTTTGTGGGATAGATGAAGCCACAAAAACCAAACCCCCTAAATTTTGTTTTAATTTTGGGGGAGGAAAATGCATCTGCTAAGAGCAGTCTTTTACGTACAAGGGGTGAGCTGAAAATGGTGTTCAAAAAAGCAATACAGGAAAATATATAACATGGTCTTTGTAAATTTTAGCAGCCAATGAAGCATAAACCTCAAAATGACATTTTTGACACTTCTGAGCTTTTGCATGAGGGGATGGCCACAAAAAGTGGACAGGTGTTGGAGGCTGAAAAAAGGAAAGAAACCCCGTTGAAAACAAAACTAAAAAGGGCCCGGTGTGAACTAAAATTTTTTATTTCAAAAAAACCAGTAAAAATGTTCGGTTTTACGATTTCAAAAAAATTTCGGGGAATTTTCAAACTAAAAACGCAATTTTCTAGAACAGTTCGATAAAAAATACAACACATAACCATCTTTGGAAAATTAAAATTTCCCCCTTTGGGGGAAAACACAATGCCCCCTGCTCTTTGCCTACAAAACATAAAAGGCTGTGCACATCTAAATATACTTTAAAAACGTAACCCATAGGGGGCCATGAAAAGGCAATAGTTTAAAATTAAATACTTTAATCAGTGGGCCACATTTAAAAAACTAAGTAAAACCTAAAATGTATATGGGAAAAAAAGGAAAAATGAAATTACTGCTGGGAAAAAATTGGGGAAAAACCGGGACTCTTAGTTTACTTTTTTGGGATAAAAATTTTGGTATTAAGGTTTCACCCCCCAAAAAAGTCAAGGGGTTCCCAAGGCATTTGGTCCCTCCACAAAAAACATGTTCCCTTTTAACGGGGAAAAGGTCCATGGGGGGTTTTTTTCCTATTTTCCTTAGCAGTAATGCATTTCCTAAAATCCCTTTGGGGTTTTTATTTTAATCTTTTATTGGGCCCATTTGATTTAGGTATTAAAATGTAAACTTTTGGGCCTTTTCAGTGTGCACCTATCTTACGTTTTCAAATTTATAATTTAGATTTTCACACCCTTTTTTAAGGGTTTTTTTGTCTTTTTGGGGAAGTTTGGGCAACCCTCATTGGTTTCCCTGCCCCTCAGCACCTCTTTTAAATCAGTGCAGGATAACTCTTTTTGCGGGTTTCCCTATCACCCCGGGGAAGTGGCAGCCCCTGTATGGACTCCTAAAAGGGGTAACATTTTTTAAGTGTAGGGATTTCCCCCTGCTCGGGGAAACCCCCTTTTGGCGTTTTGGGAGGGAGCTTAATACAATCTTTGTTTCAAATACTTTTAAACTAAGAGCCCCGGGGTTTTTTAAATATTTTCCTTGCATTTAATGCTTTTTTTCCTTTTTTCCCTATATACCTTGAGGTTTTACTTATTCTTTAGTTTGCCTGATTTTTTATTAGACCCTGCTCTGCCAGCACATTTTAACGGGCTCTTTTGTATTTTCACAAATGCCTTTTCTGGATGATCCGCGCCGGGGAAGGGGAGAAATTCAGGGGTGGTAAAATGAAACCAAAATAAAATTTTCCCTTGCTATCAATTCCACTCGCTGGTTTGGGGAAGAAAAAAGGAAAAGTCAACCCAAAGA